>JAFBJT010108754.1:37342-67989 GCA_016785325.1 Chascanopsetta lugubris
CATAAACCTCATCTTCTCGTCTTTCCAAAACAGTTTGAAATTGTCTCTCTAGCACAAGTGATAATGAAGTTATGCTAATTTAAAGATGTGATGTATAATGTGATAGCTGTCCTCCCAGCACTGTCTCCTCCACTTGTATAACATCATAGACAGACCAGGAAGTTTCATTTGTTATGATGTTGTACCTTTCATGACAGGTGAAAAAATGAGTTTATGGTCAATATATTAGCTTTACTGATATTCATGTATTTAACGTTGATATAAAATAACATGTTTAGACAAATGTTGATTAAATGATTCGAAGAAGTATCGAACATAAAACAATTACACCCGCATATAAACAAATAAAACACAAAAGTATTTTCCCTGTTTTCCTATAAATCTTCAACGTCGCCTCTGCCCTTCACATACTAAGACGACAGAGTCTCAGCTCATCTCTGAGCTGTTTCTCCTCTGGTGTCATTAGCCCCTCCCACTCCCACTCCCTCCCGCTTTGAATCTCAGCCAGCTGGAACGCCGGCGCCACGGGATGGGGGGACGGAGGGGAGGGGGGGGGCAGTAGATTACAAACAAAAACACATCAAAGTGATGCATAAATCCACATCATTGCTACGACTGATGTATGCAAACTGGATGTGCCACTTGCATAGCCGGAGGGTGGGTGGGTGGGTGGGTGGGGGGGGGGCATAGGGAAGTGTCTCTGCGTTCTCCAGCAGTGGACGCGACTGTGAATTTGACCAATCGCTTGATGCGAGTCACAAACGACATAAAAGTCGAGCGAGCTAATCTTTAGTTTTCTTTGACAGTGAAAAGAAGCAGTGAAGATGAGATTAGATAATCTGTGACTGAAGTGGTGACGACACCATCATGACAGTTGTACTTCAAAGACATGGGACTAGAACACAGTGTACTAGTGCTTAATTAGTATTTGGCTGTTTCAGCCAAGTGTGACTGTGCAAGTCGTGACACGCCAGATAACATTGCAATTGGATAATTGGTAGTTTTGGCAGAAAAGTAGTTTGTCCGGTAGGTTGTTGGTTCAACCCCCGTCTTCCCATGCTCCGCCAATATGAGCGTCTCTTCCCATCCCACATCAACATGAGCTCCATCCAAATGTATGAACATTGAAGTCGAATCATAAATAGTTTTGCGAGGAAAGCGGCGTGTCCAGTAGGTTGTTGGTTCTCGTCTCTGTCTTCCCATGCTACATGCTGATGTCTCTTTGAATGGGAATAACTGTGAAGCTCTGAAGCCTATGTTATTTATTTCATTTTGCTTAACCTTTATCTAACCAGATAAAAAGATATGTGAGTACAGGTTAAAGAGAAAATACATGTACAAATATTATTTAAATGATTCAGAGCAGGGGTGTTCAAACCGTGGCCTGGGGGCCAACTGCAGCCCATGGTCTGTGTTTTATTGGCCCGCAGCGAATTAAAAAAACATAATGGAATGTGGCCCACACATGAGGCTTTACCCGTTCATATCAGACCCACGATCCGACCCAAACTAGCAATCGAACACATAAAGGCAACAGTTGCTCATTTTTCCAAAGTCAATGTGTCCACATACTTTTGTCCAAGCACGATCTCGTATCGTTGGTGTCGCTAAAAGCGCTGCAGCTCAGAACGTCTCCACGTCAGCATCGTCTCCTGTCACCATCCGTTCCAGAACACAAAGCCAGGCCATTAAATGCAAATATAACATAACAGGTACACGATCACGGAACCTTTCATGTAGCCGGCGCTCCACAGGTGTCCCTCCCTCTGTCACCCGGAGGGACGGCGCCGCCTCAGGGCATCGCTTCCTGCCGGAGCGTGGCGGGTGAGAACCACAGAGGTCGTCTTTGAAAAGGAGGCTTCTTCATCTCCATCAGGGGAGAAATTCTACCGGGCAAATTGGGATGTGTCCAATTACGTTCCGAGCCCACTGTGACGGCGTGGAATCTGTTGTGGCGTTTGTCTCTGGGAGGAATCTGTGTTTCCGTGCCTACCCACTCGCTCTCAGGTTGGGGGCTGTGGCTAATGAGGCTTAGTTGTTATGTAGGCCAAGTCTGTCTCCATCTCGGCTCGGCGGTGATTGCGGCGCCAGACAATAATTAAGGCCGCGGCGTGGAAATCATCATGTGCCACATAGAATGGGACGCATGCTTCTAAAGAGGCGGCTGGAGAGAGTGTCTTTATTTACTGTATCATGGCTCTGCAACGTGACGCCGCTGATCCACTCCAGTGGAATCACTTCCAAATCTCATCAGTGGCTCGCAGCCACTGACATTCACCGTGTGATGCCTTTATTTATTCATTTTTGAAGAGGGGAGGGGTTGGGGCGGGGGGGGGGGGCCTTTGGCAACGGCTCATTTTCACATGAAAAATATCAAACTGTGGCACGAGGAGATTTCTCAGTTGTGTCTCGCGTGTCCCAGATAGTTCTTCTTGTGGAAACAGGAAGTGGGACTCTCAGGCTTTTTGACGTTATCCTCATGAATAAATAATCACTATTCATAACGGCTTCATTTCACAATTACTGAACACACAATTTAAACTATTTGAGAAGGCTGATCCCTCGCAGCGATGCTGCGTTTGGGATTAAAAAGCGTGTTGGTGTGTTTGGCTCCGGCTCCACAAAGGGAAGTTTAAAATCTGCTGAGTCATGTTGCTTATTCACTCAAAGTACCTCTTTAACAAATTGGATGATGCTGGTAAGTCAAACCAGGAGGAAGCGCTGTGAATAATACATGAGCTCATCTCATCACATGGATATACCTGAACCTCTGAGGTTAGCTTGGAAACCGTGAATTCATCTAGTATTAATACGAATAGAATATAATAGAACATGATGTCTATTTGAAGTCATATCACTGTCACACCACATGTGTCGCTTTCTGTTCTGGAGGCTGGTGTGAAAAGCCGGCTTTGATCCATGTCTAATGCAGCTGCACATGTGGAGTCACTGAGTTTATATCCTTTACTGTATATGTGGCAAATGTTGCATCATTTTGTCATGAATGCTAAATGTAGCCATGAGGATGTTTACTGGAACGTTCCAGAGAGGGAAAGAAGAAACATGGATATCAGGGCTCGGTTTGTTCCCTGAATAGTTCCTTCCGCAATCATTTTCACGTTAAGCTGAAGCTAATTTTGAAAATTGAAAATTGCGTATGTCTGATTAAAATACTCCTCCATACCTTACTCCGAGGAAAGTGCATGTTGAGGAATGTGTGTCATTCCTAGAGATTTCCTTATTGTGTCTTACGCAAGCATCAATGTGCAGAGCCCACGGATGAGTCCAATACTTGCAGTTCACAGAGTGACCACTTGAGGCTCTCGATCCCCATAGACTCCCATGCTTTTCTAACTCAGGTAGTTGCATTCTATTGATGTCTAAAATTGTGCAGAATTCAGGGGCGGGGCCTCTCGAGTGACACCTGGCATGTTCTGTGTGCGCTGTGACAGCACCATGGGCCCACCTCCAGCTCTGCCTGTGCTCCGCCTCTTTGCTCGTTTTTGGATGAACCAGGAAGTAGGAGGAGTTAGTGGGTGATGTCACGGACGCCACATCCATCTTTATTCGCAGTCAATTGCCTTGTTGGGCTCCAATGTCCATGTCATTTAAAATCATCAGCCAGAAGGTTGGGGGTTCTATCACACCTCTCAACCTTGGCCACGCCCCCTGCTGCTCAGCTTGCCTGCGAGTTGACAGCTTCCTGTGTCCTCCATCTGTACTTCTACATCCCGATGTATTCATCACATCGCATGTCCTCCGGTTTTGTAAGCAACGCGTTACGCGTGATTGCACAGAATCGGAGAGCTGCGACACTGTCGGAACTTGAAACCAAGAGGCAGAGTTTTTAGGCGCATTAGCATAAACAAACCAAGTGTTTCCCCGATCCACATGACACTGCGTTCTCTGAGCGGAGCAGGGACCCACCTGCTTCACAGGGTGTGATAGATATCCACCATTAGTCAGACATCAGCGAGCACTTTAATGCACAAAGCTAATTGCAGGTAGTAAAACGAGGGGGAAGCATAAGTTAGCATGGAGGAGCCTGAAGGGAGGAAAAGCACCTTACAACAAACTAATGAACCGTGAGTAAACAATGTTCCTCCGAGCCTCCAAACCCCATCGCTGCGTGGAGCTTCATACTGCAGAACAATTCTCCGCGTTTAACTCTGCTTCCATTTTCTCTCTCATGCAAACCAGTGTTTACTTCTCTTTTTCGCTTGTTTGATAAAGTAACTTCTTTGTGGAGAAGAGGCTCTTTAATTCAGCTGAGACATTTGATGTATGCACAAGCTGTGAAATCAATTTGAAACGTCTTTGAAAGATGGATCTCGAAGACATAAAAAGGAAAAAAAAAAAGTCTTATTCTGCCTTGTAACATACTTTTGTCCACTAGAGGGCAAACTACTAATATCTCTACCTTCACAGGGGTAGACAATTTCGCACATGTAACGACTGGACAGCTGAGTTATTCATACAACGTCTTCAGGGACATTAGTTCCGAATCAAGGAGTGCGCCACCATGTGTTTGTTCCATGTAACTGCAACGTAGCTGATGCACTGGTGAACCAGGGCACTGGGAGCGACCAGAGCTGCAGTGTTGCAACCTGAGCACGATGAGCCCTGTATACAGATCGTCTACGTGATCCATTAGATGCAGCCACATATGAAATAAGAATAAGAATAAGACGCAGGATGAGTGCTGGGCATGGACACGCTGCGGGAATGTTGTAAGTGTCAGCTTTAATGAGCAGAGTGACGCAGAATCAGAGTTCTCCTCTAATAAGCAGCAGACCCTTAAATGAGTGACCTCCACTGAGGACAGTCTGTCGCTGTGCAGACGGCATGTTCCTTAGAAACAGCGGGTTAACCCCTTCATCGCTTGATCACCGCATTCCTGGCCTTGAGCAACGTGACCTCACTTCCCGTTAGATTCATGGCTAAATGTTTTGGAGTGAAATGAAAGCAGCTGAAGTAAACATCTCAGGGCTTTCTCAGAAAGAAGAAGAGGAAGAGCCTCTCCGCGACCCTTCTGTGCCACTCTAGTTCAGTTCAGCTTCATTATGCAGGAGGTGAATGTCCTATGAAAGAGCTATTCAAGTGCATTTCATTGCTGTGATGTGGCAAAAAAAAAAAATAAAATTGGAACCTTAATGATGAACTCTTGGCAAGGACACATCTACACAAAAGAAGTCCTTATGCAGAAGGTGCTGCACTGGAAATAGTAAAACAAGCTGTCAAGTAACTAGTTATAGTTACTTCACCCAAAAACGAATTCATTTTTATTAATTTTCAGCATGAAAAAGAAACTATGTTTACATATTACAAGTACTTTGGCCCCACACATGTATTCCTAATGTATGATCATTCCAATGTATGTCTTACTTTTCACATAACCCTGAAATGAGCCCTTTCATGTTATACTTACACGAGGGGTGGTTCCACCCTATGGGGGCCGCCATGTTTTTACAAAAGCCCAGAGTGGATGTACTAAAACATCTTTTAAAGTTGAATGACAACCGAGGGTTACCACAGGTTCTCCTGCAGGCTTGAATGGGAAGGGTGAGGTGATGGCAACTTCACCAGTAGATGTCACCAAATCTTGCACACTCTACCTTTAAATGGAACTTTAAATTCAACCATGTCCACTTATTCACACTAAAACTGAATATTGAATATGTAGAGTGAATGAACTGGACAAAAACAAGTTTGGTGGCCACTTGAGGCAAAAGCGAGTCAATCCCCATTGACTCCCATGTTAAAATGGTTCCCTCCAATCTGTAAGGCCTGTATTTCATCCGTCACGTACAAAGTGTGATACAGGTTATGTCACAGAACAAGTTGAACTCTATTCCTGAATATGCAAATGTATGTGATCTATACCAGCAACGAATGACTGCGCTTTTGCCGACACGCATTCGTACACTAAAAACATTGCTTCCAAGGTGGAAATGAAATTATAAGCCCATTGTAATCAAGTCCTTTGCGTTCATAAAGTCCGCCGATAAGTCAGGAAATAATTAGTGAGGGGCCTGGTCTGCATGTGCCGCTGAGCCCCGTGATGTGATAACCACCCACAAAGTCCTGCTGCACGCACCCTAATTACATTTTCAAGTCGGATCAATGGCGATCGGCCGCCTCTCGGCCGCGTCCTTCACAGAGACGCTCACCAGCCCGGGCGATAGCAGCCTGATGGGATCGGTGGTGGTCGGGGGGGGACGTGTCCACCCCCCCCCCCCTCCACCCCCCAGTGCTGATGTGGGTATCAAACCTGCACATGTAAATGTCTTCTGCTCCCTGCTCAGCATTCACGCTGACCGGTTCATCTCGTATTGTGACTGCGGATCATTACTCACACATTTATTCCACGTGGCTTTGTTATCATCAGCGATATGTTAATTGCTCGTGTTTACTCGGAAACGAGGCCGAATCCGGTCGTTATGACACTGGAGACGACTCCTCCACAACCATCCACTGTGTTTTTCCATGGAAATGAAAATTTAATCTCATCTGATCCGGGGGAAGATGCTTTGAAATGTTAAGTGTGCGTAATTAGAAACTTTGTCTGGTAAATGGTCCGAAAGGGATTTTGAATATAAAAGAGGCAAATAAAACAAAACAAAAAAAGACTTAAATGTGATTTTTCTAGAAATGTTGCTCCTATCGTGACAACAAGCTTTAGTTCGGGAGCAACAACACCCTCGTTTGTAAAAGGTCTATTAAGAATGTAACATGAAACAGGAAGCCACAGGATGTTAATAGCGAGAGCTGAGTCTGATGCCGGCATGAGGACAGAGGCTCATCACCATTAAAGCTCTGGCTGATGAGGACGAGAGCAGGAACAGGGAAACATAATGGACGACCCTTTATGCAAATACCATTTAACTATGGAGAACTCATGATGTGTTCACACAGGTAAAGGTTGGACGTCAGATGCCTATAGGGGAATGTTAGCTCAAACGTGATGTCACAGGAAAGAGTTAACCTTTTTATTCTTATTACGAGATACATTGAATTGATTTAAAATGAAATACAAATTTATACATCAGTCCCTTAGCAATTCATGAGCATTTTGATTTGTTCGTCAAACTTGTTATTTCCAGATGATGTCACATTGAATTGTACTATACGGTATTAATCTGGGATGGATGGATGGGTGTGTGGCTGGTTGGGTGGTTGGATGCATGTAAGGATGGGTGGGTGGGTGGTTGGGTGGTTGGATGCACGTAAGGATGGATGGGTGGGTGGATGGATACATCTGTTGATGGATGGATGATGGTGTATGAATGAATTAACAAATGTTGGAGGGATGGATTGGTGGATGGATGATGGATTGGTGGATGAATGGGTGGAAGTATTATAGATGGATGGATGGATGGACGGATGGACGGATGATCGATTGATAGATGCAGGGAGGGTGAGGGGATGGATGCATTGACGGACAGCAAGTTTTCTTTTTGCATTGATCAGTAAAGATGGTGGTGAGGAGCCTCATGGCAGCTGAGTTTTGCAGGTAATTAATCACTTCCTGCCAAATAGTGAGCAGCGTTGCAGAACCAACTCCGCCAGTCATTTCGGTGACGTCATCACATTTTCTGGAGCCTCCAGCTGAGCACAGGATCTTTGTTTTGATAAAGATCATTTATTTTCTTTCATTTCAAAATGCAAAACCTCGAGGTAGAAGGCTGCCTTTGATTTGCAAATAAAAAAAAATAAAAAAAGAAGCCCTTTCCCCCCTCACTTGTTTACCTCCCTTGCTTTCCGCTCCAGAGGTGAGAAGTGTTAATGAGGGAGCAGCACCTGATAACAAACACCACGCCACACATCCCGTCCATGGTGCCTGCACACAGATTTGCTGGTAATTATACCCTCTGGACGCTCCTGAATCCACCCCGTCCAAATCATCCCCAAATCGCAGCCCCCCCTCCCCCTCCCCCCGACACACCCCACCTCCCCCTGCCGCCCCAGCCCCCGGTTCCCCAGCTGTGGAGGAGTAAAGCCACTGAGAGGCTGAGAGGACGGGGGTTGGACCAATTAGAGGCTGAAACACATGGACTGCTCTTATCAGCCGAGCGGGGGATTGCCAGGCATCGTTGTTGTGCGGGAGCTTAGAGCCTCGTCAGCTCCGTGCGAACACACCACTGTCTTCTTCTTCCACTTCTCCTCCTCCTTCTTGTTCCCCGCGCCGTCGCGTTGAGAGGATTGTTGTTTCTTGTTCAATCGAAACCTGGATAACAAGGAGCCGTAATGGCGACGGCTGCTCCTTTCCTTGTTCCAGAAGTCAAACGTACTCGTAAAGAGTGTAAAACGGACCGAGTAGGAAAAGTTCCAACTTTCAGTGAGACGACCTCCGTCACACCGTTAGTCCTCGAGTGGGGCGATTCCTCCAGGACCTGAAGGTGTGAAGAGAGAGCGCGTGGTCCCCTCCTCCTCCTCTCCCTCAGGATCCTCGCAGGTGGCAAAGTGGCAGGGGCTGTTTCCGTGGCAACCGTCGGTGATATCCAGTGCGCCTGGCAGCACCTGACAGATGTGTTAAGCCCTCTGGGCGATTGGAATTGAGAGGATTGACCCTTTTTTTCTTTGTGGGGGAAGTTGACAGACAAAGAATGAGAGGTCAAAATGACCAAAAAAATGAAAACGCGATGGTTAGTCTCCGCCTCCTCCCGCTGTGTAATCAACGTGACATTGACTGTATATAAAGATGGACGTAGCGTCCGCGATGTCACCCATAGGTTACTATGGAGTGCTTATGAGTTTCACTCACTAACTCCTCCTACTTCCTGGTTCATCCTGGCAAAGAGAGGGAACACAGGCAGAGTTTGAGCTGGGCCCAAGCTGCTGTCGAGGCGTCCACAGAAGGTCGGCCTAGGTGTCACTCAAGAGGCCACCCCCCTTCATTATGTACAATTTCAAACCAGAATTAAAGAGGAATAAGCCCCGCCCATGTACAGTTGTCATGGGAAACAGTGTTGTTTCATTCACCTCCAAAGTTAATCATTTTAACATGGGAGTCTTCGGGGGTTGACTCTCTTTTGCCTCAAGTGGCCACCCTGTGAATTGCAAGTAGAGATAATAGGAGAAACCTTAATTAGAAAATGTGCTTTTCTAGAAGTACATACATACAAGTGTATGTTTTGAATAGATAAACATAATGAATCTGCTCATCTAAGTGTGCAAACTGTACACATTATATGTTTGTATCTGTTTATGAGCTTAAAGTACCTGCAGTGACCCTGAGTACTTCACTCTCTCAGGTTAGTCTGAATATTTATGTCTCGCACGAAAACTGGAGCTGGAAGTCAAACTCTTCTTCTCACACAACAGCGTTTGAATGTGTCAGGTGTGTTTGAGGTGAACAGTTCAAACCCACGGGGGCACGTTGTTATTTTAAGACACCGGAGATAAACACACCTCCCAGACGCCATCTTTGACTATCACCGGCACAATCTGATGATGCTGGGAACCGACGTAACAACACGACATCTTTGTTTGCAAATTTAATTTCACGCCGAAGGGCCAAATGTGTTATGTGATATGAAAACAGACCGATGCTGCGGCGCAATAAGCCCCGCCCACACCGGCCCCATTTTTTTTATGTATCTCTGACCATTTTAATAACAATTAGCTGACTCAGGTGACTGTAACGCACATGCCGCAGAGGCTGCTGCAGGATGTGGAGTGCTTATTGGCCACAGGTCTCCGCCCGTTCGCCGCTGCCAGGCTTATTAGCGTCTGCTGGCACGGGCAGACCCGCGATGGCGTCTGCCAGCGTGGAACACACTTGGATTTAAGGGGGCCATGGAAATGTGAGTGTGGACGGTGTCGGTGCCGTTTCTGTGACACAGTGAATCACTCAGCTGATGTGTGTTTACATGGCGGCGCCGGTAGAGAAATACAGAATGCAGCAAATAGGCCCGACCCGTCGGCGCTGCTGCTGCCACGGCGGCCTCATTACCCCCGACTCACAGCAACATTGAGTGAACGTAGATGTTTCATTGCATATTGAAGCCGCTCCAGCTTCAGGGATAACGGCTGCAGACTAACAGATGAGTTGTCAACAGCCTGCTCTCTCTCTCTCTCTCTCTCTCTCTCTCTCTCTCTCTCTCTCTCTCTCACTCACATGTCCATCTCTCTCTCTCTCTCTCATAGGCTGTCAGCCTCCCCTTAACCCCATTGAACGCGACGTAGCACAAGTTGAACAACACATCCTGTTTTTTTCTCGCCAAAGGTCACGAGTCAGCCGCCCCCCGCTCCCGACCCCCTCGCCCCCCCGCCCCAGCCCCCCCCCCCCACTTCGCCACTGTCTGTCGACATATCCTCATTGATGTCTAAGCAGCAGCGAGCTCCTGCCTTATCTCGTGGGAGCGCTGCTGCAGTGGTTGTTGATGTGTATCTCAGGTGTCTGATTATCATGTGAAAGGGAGCCGAACCCCTCTGCCGCTGACAGATTCAGAGAATTCGAAATAGCTTCAGTTGGGATTCGATCACAATGGGCGCCTGGAGTCATCGCGTCATTGACAACTCATTATTGTTTTCATCTATTGCATCTTGAGCCTTAAAGGACGAGGTAGTAACTGCTTTTAGTTTGTGCACCCAGGTCTCAGGACAGGAGGTTGTTGGTTCGAGGCCAGAAGTGGTGGTGGTGTCAGGTGCCAAAACAAGATATGTTTCTGTTTATTTAATGTGAATAAATCACGTAATTTTAATGTGATTTAATTCAAAACAGTGAAATGTGTTTATTTAAATTTTACACTTTTTATTTTATTTTATTTCTTTTGACGATACACAAATTCAGCATCATTGAAAACACTAATCTTAATATGACACTTTGCAGTGACCCTATGTAATAAGATGAATTACAAGGACATTTTATAAGCAATGAGAAATAAATAAAGTCAAGTCGTTTTCCAGTGCAGACTTCCCCCGAGGGCTGAGGGGAGGGGACGTTGCATTTGATCAAAGTGAAGTCGGCTCTTTATGGCTTTTCCAGAATGATTGACTCCACCATTGCGAATAAATAATAATAATGATAACAAATAATAATAAGAGAGCTTCTGCCATGACATGTTTATGTAGCGCAGCCCAGGCTGTTTAAACAACAGCGTTATAAACCGAATCTGTCATATCATTAATGTGCGTAAAACAACAAACATGCTGCTTTTGTTTACATGACAGAGGATGATGTATGTTGCAAACATTGTAAAAGTCCCGACTTGTGTTGGTGGAATGGAATGAGCCTGAGCGCATCCATGTTGAATATAGATGAAACATCTTTAAAATGCTGTTTCAGAGGCGGCTTCTCTCCAGCGCCTGTGTCAGTATCATGAATTCAGCAGATCTCTCCTTAGCCCCGCCTCCTCCTCCTCATTCCGTTGATTAACTTTGATATATTCCGTTGAGGCGGGTCTGGTCTGCGGCGCCATGCTAACAAGCAGAATGTCTGTTTCTCCAAAATATCTCTGGGCTGGCGGCCTGGCCAGCCGTCTCCATATGCACATGTTTGATGAGACGAACATGAAGGAGGGAGGTTTGCACTTCCTGTTTGAGTCCATGTCAGAGATCAGGTGATGTTTAGAGAACTTTGTCGATATCAGCCTCACAAACTAAGAGAAGTTAGGATGTCTCAAGTTCACTGGTGAATTGGTGCCTGGAGGAGCTGCTGCTCCTCTTCCTCTTCTTCCTCCTCCTTCTCCTCCTCCTCCTATACTCTGCTCAATTATTCAGATGCTCGTGTTCCACAGTTTGGATAATCTGTGTTTTAGTTTTGAATTGGATAAAAAGTTCAACATGTAAACAAGAAGTTTCAGATTTGTGAGGTAAATTAATGTAGCTCAGTGGATCTCTACCTTCCCTCATTATATCTCCCTCCCTCTCTCTCTCTCTCTCTCTCTCTCTATCTCTCTCTCTCTCTCTCAAATTGTCATTTGTTAAACTCTGGATAAGAAGAAAAGCTTCAACTTTTATTACACAAGAGCCCTTTGAATGTATTTGCAAATTATGCATAAAGGTTGATATCCATCAGGTGATGGTTGGTGGTTTTACAATTAATGCTTGAAGAAGAAAAGAAATGAAGAAATATTGACATATGTGTATTTTCACATATATGTTGCCCCTTTTGATAATGTTCCATATATTTCAACATATCGTGTTCCGTAAGTATGGTTTCTGATCACATTAGTGTCTCCAACAGTTTTTATATAGTCTGTGTATCACGGAGCTCTGGAGACGGAGCAGGTCTGAGCGATGTGAACAGTTGACTCCGACACTGACTCGGTGTCAGTCTGAAGCAGCTGCAGCTTTAACCTGAGGTGTTGAGTGGATTCACTGATGAGAGAAGAAGAGCTCGCTATCATTCGGGGAGCCACTCCACTGACAACAGGGTGGAAATGAATGTGACTTGCATTACATTTGATCATAATAGTGTCTCACACAAGTGGAGGTGTGGTGACTCCCAGTGTAACAGGCTGGATCCTGACGTCTCTCTTTCTCTCAGGCCTGTGGATGCTGCTGTGCCACTGTTAATGATACGTGTGTGTGTGTGTGTGTGTGTGTGTGTGTGTGTGTGTGTGTGTGTGTGTGTGTGTGTGTGTGTGAGGCGGCGGCTCTGGGGGGGGCGGGGTTATTTTCGCAAACAAACCGATGGTCTTAAAGGGATTGTGGCTGCTGCCCCAGCTATTGGTTTCATTTCCAGGGCCCCCCCAGGCGCCATCTTCAAAATGGCTACCGGCCAACGCAGCAGGACCCTTGCCAAGTGGCAGCTGTCCGGGATAGTCTTTGTCCACCACCAGAGATTCTACACACAGGCAGACAGACAGACAGAGAGAGACGGACAGATGGACAGAGAGAGAGACAGCTGGACAGACAGGAAGCTCAGGCTAAAGTGAATTCCACTAGCGAGTGCTGCTTCATGATTTATGCTTTGGAGGGTCTCGAACAAATCACCTTCTGGTGTAGTTGGTTCATGGGTTGAACGAAGGCATTTAGAACATGTGATGTTTCCCTTGCAGTTCACAGCGTGACCACTAGAGGCTGGCCCCAAAAGTGAGTCAATCCCCATAGACTCCCATGTTGAAATTGTCTACCATTATAAGATGACCTTCTGAGGTTTGAAATTGTGCATAGTTAAGGGGCGTGGCCTCTTGAGTGACACCCCCTTTTGTAGATGTTCCACCATCACCATGGCCCCACCCCCAGCTCTTTCTGTGCTCCGCCTCTTTGCCTTTTTTTGGATGAACCAGGAAGAAGAAGGAAGTAAAGCACCCACTACGATAATGTTCAAAGATGAATATTGAAATATGTCAATTCATGAACAACATTTTTTTTAAACTTCAAAACGTGTATAATGATATAAGGTTTCATTTCTACATTAAAATGGTAGGGGATAGGAAATCACCGAAACACGTTTGTGCAGTGTTTGCATAATGTTCCTCCTCTATTTTCCATATTTGTGTCAGTGAATAGTTCACGTTTATCAGAAACATGTTGTTGGCACGCAGCGATGCGCTATTCCCTGTAAAATTCCTCAGCGCTTGGCAGACGCACCTCAGCCTGGTAAATATACACATTTCCCTTATTTATACGTTTGTTTGTTTTGGATTTGGAATAATTGCTTCCACTCGCCTCCGTGAGACCCAGCACCCATGTGACGGCCTCTTCCCCCGTGGGCTCACACGTGGCCCGTGATGAATTAGCTTAATGCCGCGCAAATATTAATCACATTGTCACCACAGCTGAACAGGGAGGCGGTTTAGTGCTGTAGCCGCCGTGCAGCCTCATTTATCAAAGCCCCCAGCTCCTCCCCCTCCTCCTCCGATGCTAACCCTCCCGCTCGCTGTCACAAAATCACAAGCTGCTCCCACCCAGTTTTCCTCCGACAGAGCCGCCGTCACCGCAACGCCACATCAGCTGCTGGAGAGCTGTCCATGGTGCTAGTGGGTCATACTGCTTTAGGTATGGAAGCCCTCGGCTCAGTAAGCCACGGTCTCTGAAAGGTGAGGCTACCTTGTAGAGCAGGAACAGCAGCACAAGTTCAGCCCAATTCCACCTCAAGTGGGCGGAGCTAGTAAAATTATAGCTTAAAGGTGCAGTGTGTAAAATCTAGTGGTGAAGTTGCATGTTGTGTCCATCGCGTCACCCTTCTGAACATGCAGGAGAACCTACAGTGGACTTCAGTTGTCATTAAAACTCAAAAGATGTTTTGTATGTCCACTCTGAGCTACTGTAAAAACATGGCGGCCCCCGTAGAGAGGACCCACTCCTCATGTAAATATACAGTAATGGGTTCATTTAAGGGTAATGGAGAAAAAGTAAGCATTTAAGTGATTATAAATTCATCAAAATGACAGGATGTCAATGTTTCCTCATATTTTTAGGAGTGACAAAAATGACCAAAAGAATGACCACACTGCACCTTTAAAAACTCATGAACAATACACAACTCCAACTTTTTCCCTTTTTTTACACGATGTGTTGTGCAACCCCCAGTGGCCAAATTTGAAAAAGCAGTGATTAAAAAAACTAGATACTACAGTTCATGCCTAATCGGTCATCTTGCGGACCGGATTGGACCCTCTGACGTCCTGTTTTGGCCCTCGGGACGTATGTTTATCCACAGGTATTGACAGAGTCCGGTAAATGATGCGTGAGTAGAGAATGATGATCACCCACAGCCGAGTGCTTACGTTTCAATGCTATACAGACATTTCAATGTGAAACTGTGCAAATTGCACCTCCCCTTTGATAAGTACCTGACCAATACCTGATAAGTACCAGAACACATCCTTCACAAAGAGTCTCACCTCCACATGCAGTGAAGTAATAACCCAGCGGGAGGCTGCCGCTCATTCGAGGGATGTTTGAACCTTTTGAATAAACTGTATTCTCAGTGTAGACTGTCTGATCTCCGCACTCTAATATTGAATGATGCATGATCAAAAACCTGAACAAGCTGTACTTTTGATATTTATTCATATATTATAATGAAACAGTTTAAAGTATGAGGTCCCAGCAATGTAACACAATCAGTAATCATCGCAATATAGTTTATGTGAATAGCAACACGACAAAAGTCAAAGGATGACTGATGAGGCCAATAGGAAAGCGGAAATACTTGCAGTTCACAAAGTGGCCACTTGAGGCTGTCAATCCCCATAGATTCCCATGTTAAAATGATCAACTGTAGAGGTGAATGAAACATATTCAATATCTGATACAAACTACAGTTATGGTCTCAATCAGTCACATGTTTTTTTTTTTTACTTGTTTAATTTGATTCTATTAAGGTTTTCAATTTTGCATGATTAAGGGGTGTGGCCTCTTGAATGACACCTGGTCTGACTTTCTGTGGATGCCGCAGCAGCACCATGGGCCCAGGAAGGGATAGAACCAGGAAGTAGGTGGAGTTTGTAAGATGGAACCACCCACTACCATCTTTAAATATAGTCTATGGCTGCATCTCGAGACTCATCCCTCTACATTGTGTGTATATGATAATATATCTCATTGCAGTAGCACCACCTATCCACTAGTTGGTGTCATTGCATGGTTTCTAGTCATTTCCATGCAGTTGCTCTCTTATCGTGACTGTTCCTACCTCTACGAGGTGCGGGTAATTATTCTAGTTGTTCTAGTTGTGTATTTCTGTATTTTCTCATTTAATTCAAATGATGCAGTGACCACCCAAGTTTTCATGCTCTCCCCATCTCTGTGGCTTTTTAATTATTTGTACCTGGAAGTTGGATGCAGTGTTTGTGGAACACGCCTCTGGCTGTTTACTTAACTGGTCAATTATTTCGGATTGAACTCCCTCAATGTGTTTTTGGATTAAATTGCCTGTTTTTCCATTTAGGGCGTTGAGCACTTTTGACCTTTGACCTCGGCCGGTCATTGCAATCAGGTGGAACTCTGCCGTGGAACCGCTCTGTTGTTGTCAGACAAATAAAGCAGCAGGAGATTTACAGGTTTCAATATTGAGGTGGAGAAACGCAGCAGGCCGTGCACTTGTTCGTTGCTCCTCCAGGAGGCAGCGATGTCCAGGCGCAGCAGATCGACCTTCATTGATAATCTTCACAATACATTGTCCGCAGACGGGCCAGGAATTGAAGCTATAGCTTCGCTCTCCCCCGGCCACAGAGGCTAATTTTGTCTCATTGTAGAAAATCACTGTTGTAGAACAGGGACGTATTCAGTGGCACCTCGGGGAGCGTTTTACCCATTAGTGGGCAGCACAGTAACCTTCAGACAGTCCCATCCATTACTCTTTATGTTTCTCCGCCCCTACTCTTTAGAGGTGGAAGTGCACGCCGCCGTGAGTGAAGCTCGCCAGCTCCAGTTCCTTCTCTGGTTGAATCGGGACTCTTACGTCTTTACTGCGTCACACAGGAAACGAAGAAACTGCATTTACAGGCACAGGCAGCCCACCTGGTACCATCCAGCCATCCATCCTTCCTTAGCCAACCCCCCCCCCCCACCCACCCACCCAACCGTCCATTCATCCATCCATTCCTACTAGCTACCCATCTACCCATCCATCCATCCATTCATCCGTACTACGTACCTACCAATCCATCCACCCATCCATTCTTCCGTAACCACCCCCTCCACTGTCCATTCATCCATCCATTCCTACTACCTACCCATCTACCCATCCATCCATCCATCCATCCATCCACCTGTACTACCTACCTACCTACCAATCCATCCATCCATCCATCCATCTAGCTATCCCTGCTTTCCTATCCAGGCATCTGCCCTACCCATCCATCCATCCATCCATCCATCCACCTGTACTACCTACCTACCTACCAATCCATCCATACATCCATCCATCTTGCTATCCCTGCTTTCCTACACTCTCCCGCCCATCCATCCATTTCCACTACCCATCCATCCATCCATCCATCCATCCATCTAGCTATCCCTGCTTTCCTATCCAGGCATCTGCCCTACCAATCCATCCACCCATCCATCCTTCCTTAACCACCCTCCCACCCGTCCACCCATCCAACCCTACTACCCACCCATCCAAACATTTATCCATCCATCCTTTGGAATCAATGCAATTTTCAATATGGCTCCAAACTACAACTTTTGGTTGCCAGGGCGACACATGTATTTATATGCCAGTTTATTAGGTACACCTCACTGTCACATGTCATGTGTTACTCGGTTTACTTACATGGTTCTAATCAATTCCCTTTGTTAATGGACCATGTTTACATGTTATGCAAATGTGATTCAGAAGTGTCGACCCTTGTGGTCATCAATGATATTGACCAGACTAAACATGAAGGACACACTTAATGTTTTTATTCTCCACAGTGAAAATCTATCGTTACGATGCCAGGCTAATGAATATATGATACATATACTATCAGATAATGAGATAAAAAACGTCCGACGTAATAAATCCGGGTATCGCATCAAATTAGCTTGAATATAAAAAATACTTCATCAGCAGTCCACAAATCAGCTGTGTCATTACCTTCACACACAGAAGTGATTTGCTGCTGCATATAGTCGACTCATGCTGATGAATCAATGGTCTCGGTGCGTCGTGGTAAATCTCCATGGATTTCATTTCGCAACAGGTGAGGACGCACACGTGGAGACATGCGCCGTAAACAAGTGTGACAGGTGGCAGCTTCCTGCGAGCGCCCGTCCTCTGTGTGCACGTCTGCGTGCTGAGATTCATTAATTGGTTCAGAGCCGCGGAGATAAATGGCTTAGATTAAGCTCCCGCTCACCACTTCACCTCTCCCTCGTCTTCCCACCCTCCCCCCCCCCTGCCTCCCCCCTCTCCCCCTGCCTCCCCCCGTCTCCATTACTGAACTTTCCAGCAGCAAATTGAGTCAGGCTTGCTTAATGAGATTGTTTCTCACTGCATTTCTAATATGTGACTAATTAGAGGGAGACAGAAAGGAAAGGGGAGATTGCCCCGGCCTTGCACCAGACGTGAGATTGAGGATTTATCCTGGAGACTGTCACTGGGTCAGTGAGCAGAGACTATGCATTCACAGAGAGAGTGGATTTACATGAATGGAAAGTAGGAATGTTTATAAATGTTTATACATTTTCATAAATGTTTATAAATTAAATTAAATCAAATTAAATCGAATTATTATAGGTGAGAGTGAAAATGCCCAGCACATAATAATAATAATAATAATAATAATAATAATAATAATAATAATAATAATAATAATAATAATAATAATAAACATATTAAATTGAACTAATTATAAGCTGTAGAAACCCTGTTATAAAGTTATCTGACAGAAAAAATACTGTAAATAAACAGAGCAAATCATCAAACATGTGGCATCTTGCCGCTACCATTATTATTTAAAGAGCCAATTTGTTGCACTTCTTATTATTCATCAAAACTTGCATAGATATAAATAAATAAATAAAAAAAAATCTATTTCAAGGCTTCAATAAACATTCATCTTCACAATAAAACAAACATGTCCAATGAATATTAAGGATCCTGGGGACACGAGTGAGACACTGTCCTCGCAGTGTTCAGACTAACTCCGTTCAAATGTTGTGTATCATTCGCACGTTAAAACATAAACAAATCCCTAACTGATTAATTAGTCTCCATGTCTGCTCATCAAGGCCGATTCATTATGGAGGCTGGAAACCAAACTAACGATATGATGAAGGCGGTGGGCGGGGTCAGTGCAGGTGAAGGCTCGTTAAGCTGGAGGGTTTCGGGGCTGGAGTGGCTGTGAACCCGCTCATCCGGAACCATACAGACTCACCTGAGGCTCCTCCTCTTATCGGCTGCAGGTGCTAATTAGATCCATTTCAATGATTTCAGTCAAGGATAATCGGGGCTGCATTTGAAGCACACAGCATTTTATTATGAAATCACCTTCAGGAGAGACTCTGAGAGGTTTGTATTATTCAATATGCAACTACATATTTTAGTTTACCATTTGAAAGAATGAGAGACAATCTAAACTGGGATTAAAGCTCCAGTGTTGACGTGTTTATAATATATCAAATGATTCATAAATATCTTAGAGTTAATGATGTTAAAGCAAAATAAAAGATATAGTTGTCCTTGTTTGTTTTGTAAAAACCTGGACAGACTCTGTAGTTTGGATGTTTCCTTGCGAAGAATTGTGAGAATCAGAGTCTGGATGAAATATTAAAAAGAGTATGACAGTTATTTGAAGCATGAAACAAAACAAGTTTTGCTTTTCAATCATTTAACGACAGCCAAAGTTTCAAAAAGTAGTTTTGTTGTCTTACACAGAAAAACACACACACAGGAATGTCGAGACTTTCCCTTGTCAGTGTGATTCTTAGTAAAGGCGTGAAGTAAAGTCTGGAGTTAACACAAGGCTATGGGACTTTGTTTATTTTATTTATTGGTACTTTAATATGGATAAAAGACTAGTCAGGGTCATTATTTCTCACACTGTACTATATCAAAATGGACGTAGAGTCACTGATGTCACATAGGTTTCTGCAGAGTGCTTATGAGGCTTGGAGTGGGTGGTTCCAACTCACTAACTCCTCCTACTTCCTGGTTCATCCCAAAATAGGCAAAGAGGGGTGGAGCACATCTGGGGGTGGGCGGATGGTGTTATGTCACAGCATCTACAGAAGGACGGCTCAGGTGTCACTTGAGAGGCCATGCCCCGTAATTATGCACAATTGAATGAAAAATGAAACTGATAAATACATGAGATGAAAAAAATATATATAAATAAATAAAATAAAAATAAAACAAAATAATAGAAATAGAATAAAAAAGAGAAATGTAATAAATAAATATGGACATTTCAAAGAATTATGCACAATTTCGAACCTTACAATTCTCCAGTGAAGTAAAGAAATGTCATTGGTGGATGGGAGGAGCTTAAGACCTTTTTTAGAGGAAACGGACAGATTCCATTTTCAGTTCATCTCCATTATTAGCATATCACATATAGGATTGATGTCACTGGCTTCAGAGAGCCTTTTAATGTTAAATATATCATTGTTAATTATGAAGCTAACAGAATAATCCCTCACCTCTAAAATTGGCAGGTTTTTATAATCATGTTACATTTTCACACATTAATTTCCCCTTAACAACAAACTGTCGTCTCTGCATTTATTTGTAACATCAACAAACAGTTTCTGTTGTTTGACTCAGCAGTGACTGAACTAAATGTGAGGCCTCACACTGGGAAACATCTGTCTTCTGCTCATAACCCCCCCCCCCCCCCCCCCCCCCCCCCCCTGGGAAACATCTGTCTTCTGCTCATAACCCCCCCCCCCCAGCCCCCCCCCGACCCTCACATTCATTCCAGTGAAGCAGTGAATATGATGAGCAACAGATTACGGACAGATGAAGAGCTGAGAGAGAAAGAGAGGGGAACAACACAAACATGGCCGCCGCCAGCCATATGCTCCCAAGTGTAATCAGCAAAAAAAATCAAAAAATAGAATGGTTATACTTTAGAGCTTTGAAATGATGTTCATGAAGTCAAAGTGAATCAAACAACTTTCAGTCAACAATAGCAGTTAATTATAATTCGCAGTTTGGTGAGTCATGATACGAGACGGCAATTTGTCGTCACTTGAGTCAGATTAATGAAATAGTGGCTTGGAAATGATAATTACCGTACATTAGATGATTAGGACTGCAATAGTACAGCGTAAAAAAGACATTCAGAGAGTATTTTATCGGTGCAGTGTAGAAAATTCTGCTTAATTCATGTCACTTCCTTAGAATCACAAAATAATTATAGTCTGACATTTCTACCAATTTAAAATCACCTCCATGTATGAATTGATTTCTACATAACCCTTCAATGTATATTTAAATCAGGAGTCGGTCCTGCCTATGAGGGCAGCCATTTTTTTTTTTTACAATAGCCCAGAGTGGACGCACGAAACATCTTTTGAGCTTTAATGAAAACAGAGGGCAACAGATGTCACTAAACTGTACACACTGCACCTTTAACACAAGTTCATAAATAACCAAAGGAGGTGCCGAATGAGAGCGACATCAACATAAACCTAATAACACATAAACGAATATCTTAATGACAAAGAGAGAATAGAGAGGTGAAGCAGCATGGGCAGGTGAGGGGGTGACCAGCAGGGGGCGCACCTGCAGCTGGTCCCTGCTCATCCGGCTGCTGACCCGAGAAACTGCAGACACAGACCACATGACCTCCTGTTGCCCTCACTCCCATTATGGGGCCCTAATACCCCACTTAGTCCAGGATGCACCGGACTGAAGTAAATCAGTGATGTATAACCACACAGACGCACACTCAATATTTATTTGCAAAGGACACGCCCACTTCCATTGTCATCAGCTCCGTGGGACATGTATTATGCAGCTCAGGCCTGCAGGAGCACCACAGGGTCGACTGTAAACTACGCTCATCTCATGGCTTATTTACTCTCTCTGTCTGCCGGTACCAGGCCTGGGATTTGAACCCATTTCTTTTCTATGTCCCTCAGATCTAGGACACTCCCTGTGGGTGCACAGCTCCCTGCGGCAGGAGCCATTAATGGGGACGTCTGCCTCACCCAGTGAGTCCAGCTCGTCTTTATTTACATTTGATGTAATGACTCTGTCGGCGAGCACCCATTCATAAGTCTGTCACTTCCTTCCTCGGACTCACTGGGACACGAAGCCATTCATTACTACACCTCAGACACGTACTGTGTTTACTGTGCTGTGTACAGGTCGTGTGAGGTCGTCTGTGTTCAGCTCCCTCCCACACTTCAGGCTCTGAATGGACTATAGGAGGGACAGTGAGGGTGGATGGACATTTGTTCTGGCCCTTTAAGACACTGACGACCTGTCCTGTCCTGGGTTCATCCTGCATCTGGACACATGTCGCCTTATAATGGGTCCATGATGGATGGATGGAGGGATATACCTTTGATGGAGAGATGTAATATAGATGGATGATCGATAGATCTAAGATGGAGGCATGGATAGATAGATCTAAAATAGAGACGTCTAAGATGGAAGGGTAGATAAATACATACTGTAGATACATACCTGAGATAGATCTAGGATAGATGGGTGGATTGATAGATCTATCATGGACATATCTATAATGAATAGATCAAAGACGGATGGGTATTTTGATAGATCTGTGATAGATATATCTAAGATGAATGAAAGGATAGATTGATAGACCTAGGATAGATAGATATATCTATAAACACATAGATGGGTCTATGATAGATAGATAGATAGATAGATAGATAGATCTATGACAGATAGGTAAACAGAGAGATAGGTAGGTATATATGTATGATAGATAAACAGATAGATAGATAGATAATCACATAGATAGATCTATGATATATAGATAGATCAGTAGATTGATAGATAGATAGATAGATATTTTGACATGAACTGAATAATCTATTTAAAACCAATCATATTATATAAAACATATAGAGTCTATTCTCTGTTCCAGCACATTTCTCTTCATCTACAATAAAAGCTTCGCTCCACTTTCGTAAAAAGCTGACTCAGCGGGTTTCACGCTGCTTATCATTAGTAACCAAAAACAACACCCTGACCTTTAAACCCCATTTAAAGCTCTGCTTTGTGTTTAATATCACTAAATCAATTCATGCTATTTTTGTTTTTGTGTTTGTTTGTCTCTAACTCTTATTGAGAATAGATTTTTGTTTTGCTCCTCGTTCAGTTTGAATCATTCGGCTCAGATTAATAACATCTACACAACCACACACACACACACACACACACACCCACACACACACACTCTAACACACACACACACACACACTCTCACACACACACACACACACACACACACACACACACACACACACACACACACACACACACACACACACACACACACACACACACACACACACACATCCAATTAGCCTGCCAAACACTGTTTGACATTTCCTTGGCTCCGGACGACGCACTCACAGGTTACTCATACTTGATTTATTACAGACAATAATAAACTGCATTGAGCCTCTCAGGGACTCGGTGCATGGGCTGTGAACCCATGACATGAAGTATGTGCATTAACATGACAGCCTCTCCGGTCCAGTGAAGCAGGACTCCACATGTTCAAGTGCCTCCTCTGGAGACAGCGTTTAATGGGCCACACTCTGAATTCTGGGTCACTTCCTGTCTCTCTCTCCTCTTTGTCTGCAGCCCCTCGCCAACATTGATCACGACCCGAGCGGGCGTGCGATCCTGTGGGCAGCAGGTAAGAATAACGACTTTCAGTCCAATACACAACCCATGTTCCACTTCATAGACCGCATGCTATAGATTATGGCGTAAACACTTGATGTGTGTGTGCAGTAAACAAAAGGGAGGAGGCTCAGGTTCATGGTGACCTATTTTATAACACAAGCAGAGGGTCATCAATTTAGAGTTTGACCTGACTTACTTAGCCACACATTCTTAGACCTGTCCCAGCATAGTTACGTACCGAGAGTCTGATTAAAGGTGCAGTGTGTACGATTTGGTGACCTCTAGAGGTGAAGTTGCATGTGGTATCCATCACCTCACCCTCACCCTTCTGATCATGAAGGAGAACCCATGGGAGACGTCAGTTGTCATTAAAACTCAAAAGATGTTTCCACTCTGGGCTACTGTGAAAACATGGCCACCCCCATAGAGAGGACCCCCCCCTCACATTAATAATTAATAATTAATTAATTAATACATTAATGGGCTAATTTTCATGTAACGCAGACAAAATAAAACATTTAGAAGAATATAAATTCATGAAAATGTCAGTATGAAATTGTTTTAGGATATTTTTAGAAGTGATAATAATTACCAAAATCTTACACTGTACCTTTAACACAATGATGACTAGTTATGACACAGTGGCTCAAAACTCTTTGAGTCAGAAGGTAAACAACAATAGCAAACAACCATATCTTAATTTCATGAATCTGTCTTTGTGTATATGGGAGAAATAGCCCCAAAACTCCATGTATATCATTTAAAGTGGTGTTTCCAAAGTAATTCATTCAAATTAGTTTTATCTAGTATTTCTGTATTTTCTTGTTTCCTTATGTGGTGCAGTGTACAGGATATTTCTGGAGAGTGTGTGCGCATAGCCCCTAGTATTTAACAGCAGACAGGGGGTGAGCGATGGACTTAGTTAGATAAGGTACCAGAGGCAGTGATAAATGCTGAGTCGACAAAATTTGCAATAGCCACAATATTGCTCCAAGAAGGTATCTTGCAGTGTACATTGTGTGCACACACCAAGTTTGACCATAGACTGTATGTATAGATGGACGTGGCGTTTGTGACGTCACCCATAGGTTTCTGCAGAGTGAGTATGAGGCTCATAGCCGGCGATTCCCTCTTACTAACTCCTCCTACTTCCTGGTCCATATACAAATTGTGGCAAAGGGGCGGGGCGTATATGGAGCTGGGGGTGTGTCCATAATGCTGTCGCAACATCCACAGAGGATGCTACGCCTCTTACGTTTACACAATTCCAAACCTGGATCGAATTTAAATAAGCTCCGCCCCCACACAAATGTCAAAGGAAAACACGAGAGCGGTTTAGACCAAAACTGTCGTTCGTAACAGGCTTTAAACAGGTTCCATTCACCTCTGAAGTTGATCATTTTACCATTGGAGCCTATGGGGATTGACAGCCTCAGGTGGCCACTCTGTGAACTGCAGGTTCATTGTTTGAGTTTTACTGCTGTTGTTGGCATGGAGAGTCAGGGTCCAACATCAAATCTTGCATACTGTACCTTTAACAGGCCAGGCAAATACATATATACATGTGCTCATGCTGATACAGCTCTGTATCAAGGGCTCCATAGCAATATTTGTAGTGAGTCGTCATAACGAGGTGCGACGCATGGTTCGTGAGGCTCTGAGCCTCGAATACACAGATGAATGGCTCATTTGCATAACAGTAGTGGTGCAGCGTACTTGCACATTACATTAGTTTAACACAACCACAGATCGGAGCCGACTCTGACCCCGTGTGCTCGGATTCAGAGGGAAGAGAAAAATAGAGACGACACAAAAGGGGACACAGAGACGGCAACAAAACTGAATTAGCCTCAGGATGATTACACCCAATTCAAGACGCAGCCGACCCGAGCGGAGGCAAACAGACGGAGCACGCCGACATTAGCCGCGGCACAATGAGCCACCTATTAACACAGTTCTTCTTCTGCATCCCTCACTTTGAAACGTCCTCTCAAAGGAGCGCGGCTTCGTCGAGGGGCAACCTCCGGTGCAGACGGATGAGGCACAATAGGAAGTGACAACACTTGCAGTTCATGGCGTAACCACTGGGGGCTGACTCCAAAAGGGAGCAGATCCCCATAGACTCCCCATGAGCCAACTTTAGAGGTGAATCTTTAAAGTCTGGTACAAACTTTGGTTTTGGTCTTTATCAGTCACATGTTTTCTCGTGACAGGGGGTGCATTTTTTTTCGAACTCACATATTTTTATTTCATCAATGTTTGAAATGGCGCATATTTCGGGGCGTGGTCTCTTGACAGACACCCGAGGCGACCTGTTACGTACCGTGTACCACGAGTCGACCCACAGCTCCGTGCGCGTGTTCCGCCTCTTTGCCCGTTTTTGAATGAGCCGGGAACCAGGAGCAGTTGGGATTTCGGCGAGATGGCAACAAGGGACACGCCCACAATTTGACACGAAAACCACTCCACTGAAACTTCACGGTCCATCTTTATGCGCAGTCCGTGGGCTTCATCAGGTCATTCGGACCGGATGGCGACGTGCAACAACCTCATGTCTTCTAAATGAGAGGTTTGTGCTGCTGTGCATCGCCGGCAGGTGGAGGTGAGCTCGTCTGTCTTGAACCCTGGACCTCTCCAGTGAGGAGATGTTGACAGCATGTGGGGGCGTGGCCTCTGCCTGGGACCGCAGAGCATCCAGCGACCCTGAATGCCCCTCGACTGTCAGGTCTGCAGCAGCTCTGCTTCCAGGCTGTCAGGGGACATTTTGAATGTACTCCGCATCGCTAACAGGTCACTCATTCATGCCCCCTGCCACCTCTGGCTCCGCCTCCTCACATGGTGTTGAATATCTATCACCTCGGACTCGTACGTCTCCGGCTAATGAGCTGTGTGTGTCCTCTACGTGTAGTCTGTCCTGCGGCCCATGGAACCTGCATGTCTCTGGACTCTCTGTCCACAGCCCGAGGTCCTGTTTCCACTCTTTTTCTGAACTGCTCCGTAGAGCTCCTCCCCCTCCCTCACGAGTAATTCTCTGATTGGTCAGCCGGCCCCGCCTCTTGTGATTCGTTCCCTGTGGATGTAGGAGGTGTTGGACACTGGGAAACAGTATGAATATCAAAAACATGATTGCGACCTATGACAAAGTGGTGGCTTCGATAAAGGCCGCCCCCTGTGTTACTCATTTGTACTGCCGCTGTTAATGACATAGGAATGTTATATAGTTTAGTTTCAACTGCAGTTGTGCATGGGCTGTATATAAAGATGGACGAATGATGTCACCCATAGGTTTCTGCAGAGTGCTTATGAGGCTCGTAGTGGGCGGTTCCCTTGTCGGCCATCTTGCCGATTCATAACTCCTCCTACTTCCTGGTTCTATGCAAAAATGGGCACAGAGGCGGAGCACAGATAGAGCTGGAGTAGGGCCATTTGTGCGCCCCTTAATTATTCACAATTTCAAACCCTGACAGATTAGAGATAAGGAAGTTTGATAAAAAAAATGTTTAAACATGTTTAATTCACTTCTACTTAAATGAACCATTTTTACATGGGAGTCTATGGGGATTAAAAGTCAATACATACTCCACAAGAACCAAGAACTTTGTTCTCGCTCCCAGGTCCTTAACTCGAGTCAGCCTCGAGTGGCCACCCTGTGAACTGCAGGTTTTTCCACTGATGTATTGTACTCATCCATCAGCCCTGGGGGTTGTCGCTTGGCATGAACCCACATATAGTAGTTCTCTCTCTCTTGCTCTCTCTCTCTCTCACACACACACACACACACACACACACACACACACACACACAATGACTACTACAAACATATATGTGACATGCATGCATATTGTTTTACTTTCGCAGAAGAGATTTTTGCATATTTCAAACAGAGACAGTGCGACCATCCGTGAGAAGTACCAAACATGCTGAGAGTTATTTTAATGGTCTAAAGGAGCAGGGAGCAGGGAGCAGATTATTTTGGACACTCTCTGGCACCGCTCCTCGAGCTCCAGTCTCCTACTAAGTGTGAATGTCCGCAGGCCGTCCCTCCATCTGGCACAACACTGCCAGCCAGACTGTCCCAGTCACTGCCCCCCCCCCTCCATGCTGCGTCCCAAAGACATGCACAGGGTAACAATTCGCCTCTCATCCAGCACTCCGCCCCTCGCCGCCCCGGCCTCTGCCACATCCTCCGTCCAGTGGGTCCTCCGGGCTCTTTGATAGTCTCGCAGGCGACATATGTGAGTCTGATTAGCATATGGTGGTGGGTTACTGCATTCCAGAGTCCACAGCAGGCCATGGAGGCGGAGCCTGCAGTGAAGAGGGTAATTGATTCATATAGGACACTCTCTCTCAAGTAGGAGGACAGAGCCCCTCAAAAAAATAGGTAAAAATCCAAAAAGATGTATCATCATTATTATTATTATTATTATTATTGTTATTGTTATTGTTATTGTTATTGTTATTGTTATGGTTATGGTTATTGTTATTGTTATTATTATTATTATTATTATTATTATTATTATTATTATCATTAGTATTGTTATTATTATTATTATTATTATTATTACTATTATTATTATCATTAGTATTGTTATTATTATTATTATTATTATTATTATTGTTATTATTATGGAGGAGACTGTAGGAAGGAAGCTAAACTGATTCATGGGGCGCTCTCTCTCAAGCAGGAGGACGGAGCTCCTTTGAGAAAAGAAAGTAAAAATATATCATTTCTTATTGTCAGAGATCAAAATTTTACGGATGATAAAAAATGATGGAGATTCATCCTGGGCTAAAACTGCAGTCCCTCTTCAGAGTCCTTCAGAGAAGAGAAATAATCCTGTTCTTGTTTTCAACTTGATTTATAAAAAACTGAGAGAAGACAAATCTGTGATGGGCCACAGACCTCATATTTAACTTCTGAAGGCCACAGATTGCATCTCCAGACAGGTTTTGCCAGCACTTATCTTCCTCAAATGCCATCTTAGATTCTTATTAGGGGTCTCTCCCTTTCACGAGTCTGACTTCTTAATCCTGGGAGGGAAGAAAGTCCAGATTGTTTTGTCACATGATGTCACCAGACTTAGAGAGCTAGTTAAAGGTCAGGGAGGGAGCAGCAGGGCTTTTTACTTCATGTCATATTCCATCGTAACCCTTTCTAAAGCAGGGGTCGGCAAACTTTGACATGCGTGCTGCTAGTGCCACACCACAGCAAATCAGTGGCACGGGCCGCCGCATAAACAAATATCATCAAAGCTGCGCCGCTCGCTTTTAAATCACTGTAACTGTCATTGTTGGTGCTAGAGGGGAAATTCAAACAGCTCGTAAAAGGAGAGGAGACTAGCTTTACAGGGATGCATGGCATATTATGGTATGTCATAGGAATCCACGTGTAACATCGGTCCAATCACAGGCAAGAAGTGATACACACTCAGAGCAGAGAAATTGTGCTTAGTTAGTTTGATATTTGCAATTTATAATTTAATCCATTATCATTATTAGTGCTATAAGTGTTGATGTTGTTGTTATTATATTCCTTAATTGTTGTCATTATATTATCATTTTAATATAGTTTTTAGTTATTATTAATATTATCATTATTATCGTTATCATTATTATCATTATTATCATTATTATTAGTAGTAGTAGTAGAAGTAGTGTTTGTATTGCTGTTGTTTTTGTTGTCATTATAATTTATATATATATATCCACATTTTATATATATATATATTAGTAAAACCATTGTAATGTGTGTGTGCATTAATAGAAAAAAACCTCATGTATTCCCATCTAATTGTGCTTTATCAGCTGTTGTCACCCAGTGTGGTATTTATTGTAGACAAACACAATAGAAGTGTGCATGCAAAATAAACAGAAAAGAATCAAAACCATCTCTGTCATAATAGGCAGAGCAGCTCTGCAACATCCTTCTGTTATGTTACTTATAACGGCCTCTCGCTCATTCTCTGGACTGATCGCGTGGATAAGACTTTGTGCTCGTTGTCAGGCGGAATCACACAAACGTGTCACCCCTCATTCACACTCTTGCACCAGGCTCTTTTATTGCAGCACTGACATCGTCAGAGCGATGTGCCTTTATCTCCCCGGAGGCTCCCGGGGGCCTGGCCCTGATTGTCTCTGTGAATTAATGGCCCTCCACTCCAGTGATAACTGGAACAGCGGCATAATTAAAATCTACTCTGTATTCTCGCGGTCGCTTCCTTCGCTTTACCAGGTGATCAATGCCGGGCCACCCACAGCCCGAGGTGTCTCCGCACTACGAGTGTGAGTTTCATTTCAAATAGAACGGGAGAGGCTGGTGTGAATGGATTAGCTAAATATGAAGGTCACGAAGAGGGTGGGTTAGAAGATAATGGTGGATATGAATTCGATCCATCTGTGCACCAGCGTTCAGCGTCTCGAGTTCAGAAAAGATATTTAATATTCATCTAAAATCAGTCAAATGACGTGAGCGCTTATGGAGCTTGGAGTGGGCGGTTCTGTCTGGCTAACTCCTCCTACTTCCTGGTTCATGGAACCCGGTGGGCCCATGGGGCTGTCGCAGCATCCACAGAAGGTTGGCCCAGGTGTCGCTCAAGAGGCCACGCCCCTGAATCCACCTATAAAGTTGACCGTTTTAACATGGCAGTCTATGGGGATTGAGCCTCCAGTGGCCACCCTGTGAACTGCAAGGGTTTCCATTTTCCATATTGGACTCCATCAGCCCTGGAGGTAGCAAGAAATCTGCCACCTCGTAGTTTGACAGTATGTTGCCTCTGACACTACAGACAGAAATCCTTCATGTTGCCATTCTTTGTTCACTTCCTGCTCTACAGGAAGTCAAAGTGACCTTGCACTTTGCTATAAAAGCATGTATATCAACTATCAAGACTTATAGTTCGAACATACATGCGCCATTGACCCTGTCCTTGTGTCAGCAGCACTGCTGTGTTTACCTCCGCTCCAGCACAGGCTCCGCCCCTTCAGGCAGAGAACTGTGTCATTAGAGGCAGAGTTGCAGAAACAATAACCGACCTTCTCTTCCTCCCCTTTCTCCATCCATCCTCCCCCCTCCCTCACACTCCCTCCTTCTCCTCCCACCTCTTTCCTGTGACTTTCTCTCTCTCGCTCTCTCTCTCTTTCTCCTCCGATGACCTTGTTTTGGTAGAACCTGGTCTTGGTGGCTCCTCTGGTACCGAGGTCATGTGGCACAGGGGTCAGGGGGCGGGTTCGAATTTTCGACTCAGGTCACCAGATGCCTCCCTCGTACATTTTCGGATACAAAGAACCACAGAGTAAAATGTAACATGAATCGTTACAGGGCACTCCCCTGGAGTAGGGTGGCGTTTGTTGATGGGTAGCTCCGCTATCTCACAGGGCGCGCTCGTACTGGCGCGTGGGGGGGGGGGGGTGCCCGGACCGGGCCCGG
>JAFBJT010108755.1:0-14809 GCA_016785325.1 Chascanopsetta lugubris
AAAAAAAAAAAAAAAAAAAAAAAAAAAGCACCAGTAAACAAAAGAACAAGAATCAACAACAGCGAGTGTCCACGAGTGCCACAAGGAGCTAAAGCAACATGGCACATAGTGCAAGTCCATCTCCCCATGAACGTCCTCACATGGAACATAAGGAGGTTGAACACAGCGCAGGTACAACACATCCATCAACGCTAGACAATGTCAGCCGGCAGGCCTCACCAAACTGACGAGAGTCGAGAAACTAAAGCCGAATGAAACGCAAATGAGAGGGCAGGCTAGAACAGGTACGACAAGGCAGTGCTAAAAACACAAGAGCAGCTGAGGCCACATTAGAGGAGGGAACCTGAAAAGAAGGAAGCAACAATTAGCCACAATCAATACATCTGCTCCAAAGAGTATCGGAGAGCTGCGACCCCACTCACCACCTCCTGTGTGGGACAGTCACGGCCACTTAACAGGAGTAAAACATGCAGCTGGCGCTTCCAACAACAAAGACGGTCGACCGTGAGAGCGTTTCAAGTAGACATGTGTACAAACGCTGATCCCGTACATACCGGGGAGACCGAATGTCAACAACAACAACAACAACAGGAAGAGAAACCAGGAAGCAGAGGGAAAGCTAAGGAAAGCAGGTGTTGTATATAGCCAGGCCCTGATTAGGGGGCGGGGCCTGGGGAGGAGTCAGTGCCGGGCTGCATTCAACACCACCACACCTTCGCTCAGAGGGAGTTCCACAGCACAAGCGCGAGACACGTTCACGTCACTTTATTTGCGTTAAAATGATGGAATGATGATGTTGCTTAGTACATCACAGAAACATCTGAAGAATTCAACTTCACATCAGTTTAACGACGGTAAAATACAGGCCTCCTCAGCGATGACTCGCTCACAATGTAAATGTACAAGGATCAACACACTAGAATGAAATCAACACATTTTACAGGTGATCACACGCTCAGGACAACTGCACATTGACCTTGTTGGGTTCATAGTGAATACTGGACGTCGTGTGGTAGAAGCCTGACCAAAGCTCTATTCAGTCAAACTCATTTCAGTTCAGGGGCCACATGAGGCCAAATTTGATCTCAAGTGAAATCATACGTGCATGATGACCTATAAGCAACAACAACCTCAAATGTCTTTTGTTTGAATACAAAAAAAAAAAAAGTACAGTTGTGAATCTAATGAAAATCCAAACTGGTGAATCAATGAAAATGTCTCTATTTTTTTTTCACACTTTGCGAAATTATCCCTGGGGCAGGATTGAACCCTCTGGTGGGCCGGTTCTGGCCCGCGGGCCGTGTGTTTGACACCCCTGATTTAATGTGCGGGAGCTCTTCCACACAAACCCGCCCAAAACAAACCAAAACAAATGGATCTCTGGAACAATGCAAACAGCAGGTGTATCTCTGCCATCTTCGAAAGCACACGAGTGTTCCTGAACGTCACGTGATTCACTTCTGATCCTTTGTCTTCATTTATCAGCACTTCAGCTTTTCAAATCCAGCTCCGGCATCCGAGGGATGGACCGCACGAGCATGAATCATCCATTGACGTTGTGTATACACCAATAAAAGCGGCACATTCTTTAAATATGTCCGGGGGTTGAGGGATGGAAGCTTTTAAATTCTGACTTTGTCCCGCGGTGAGAATAAAGAGGCGTTCATAAACAAACTCCGGCGTGCCGGGCAGCCGTGATGTATGGTTTGGTTGGAGCTGTGGCTCAAACAAGGGTGAATCAATATCCAATCTGTTACACTGACATTTGCTGATGTCATTAATGGACAGTGGGCATCCTAATTCACCTAACAAATCACCTCCCAAAGACTCTCCATTGATCTTTAATTAGAAGTCGCTGTTAATCACCTTTATGACTCTCCTCAGTGGCACCATAATGGTTTCTGCAGTGAAGCCACGGCAGCATCAGCAGGATGTGTTTGCCGCGTGTGTTCATGTACGGAGCGCCTCGCCGTTAATGGCGCACCTCAGGTTTCCAGAAATTTGATTGAAATTATTATTATTATTTTTTTTTTGAAACAATGATGACTTTTTACCCAGTGTGTGGCCGAGAGGGAAGCAGAGAGACACAGATCCCTTTTCTCCAAATGGTGCTTTCAGGCATCGGGACAAACAATGACCCGCAGGAGAGAAATGGCAATTACCTCCAGCGAGGTGGCCACTTCACACGCCCGTCACAACACACATGAAGTCGTCATAAAGGACCAGCGGAGGGGGACAAAAACACGGGAGGTCTCCCCTGGTGACCCTTCAGCTTTCATACGCTCCCTCCTCCTTCTGCTCGACTGTTAAGACATAAAGGGGTCAGTCCCCAGACGGCTCTGTCCTTTATCCCCCCCCCCCCACCCCACTCACCCACTCATCTCCTGCATGGCCTCATTCACCGGTGGCCACTGAGCTGTCACATCAACATGAGAACTGTATCCTGGTTTATATTCGGAGAGACTTGCACTTGATTTTTTTTTTTTTAAAGGGGCAGTGTGTAAGATTTTGGTCATTCTTGTCACGTTTTGTTACAAAACAATGACATACTGGCATTTTCATGAATGCAAAATCACTGACATGTATTCTTTTTCTTCCATTAACCTTAAATGAGCCCATTAATGTGAATTTACAGGAGGAGCGAGTCCACTCGCCGGGGGCCGCCATGTTTTTACAGTCACCCAGCTTGAAAGTACCAAACATCTTTTGAGCTTTAATGACAGCTGAAGTCTACCTTAGGGTCTCCTGCACGCTCAGACGGGTGAGGGTGAGGTGATGGATACAATCATGCAACTTCACCTCTAGATGTCACCAAATCATACACACTGTACCTTTAATAGTTTTGTTGATCAGCTGATTTTTGAGCCTGTTGACAGATTGGTACAAAAACGCAGAGCAAAATGTTTTAGTGCTGTGAGAAGCGATAAAATAGATACACATGCACACACACTTATATATTATATATTAAATAGATTTAGACATAGATATATAGATACTAGATACGCCTTGAATTTTCATTTGGCATCCTCCTGTGTGATCTGGTTTAACTTAGCCATGCGGCAAACGTGGCGAACGTCGTCCTAAACAAACATGTATATTCGATGTGTGGCTGTAAAAGGCTCGGTTGAATGAGGAAATTATTTGCCCATAAAGTCCATAGATCTTATACCCTGGTGTTATTCCTTCCTGTTTTACGGCGCCCCCTTAAAATAAAGGAACAGGAATGAAATGCCAAAGTTTTATTCCCACTCGTTCACATCCACCATTTCCCTTGATGGGATTTGCTCATTTATCATCTAATAGAGCTGTTTATCTTAAGTCGCGCATGTGCCTTTATTTTATTTATTTAGTTGTTTTTATTTTTTTTTACATTTTATTACGTTTGTGTTACGGACGCCACATCATTAAGCACACCGCAGAAATATGGCGGATTCCCATCGGCGTAGTGAAACCGCTTACACGCCGCTTTTGCAGAAAACGCAGAACGTGCTCGATGCAGCGCTGAAGAATCTAACCCCAGCCATCGCCAAACATCGGCCCGATTGCCTTGTGATTAACGCACAATAAAAGAATGCGATGGCTTAAAGACGCGGCGGGAAAAGCTGCCCAGTGAAAGATGGGTGCACGCCGCACTCTATAATTAAGCTAGTCTGCACTTGATGAAAGTAGATCACACTGGCGGGGCCACGGCTTCACAGCCAGTTTGTTTTTACGACATAATTACAGTCCAAATCAAATGAGAGGATTTAATATTGCGCCACGACAACCGTGTGTCCAATGTCAACAGTGACACTGACTGACCCCCCTGAGGCGAGGTGTGTGTCTCTCTCTGGATGTGTGTGTGTGTGTGTGTGTGTGTGTGTGTGTGTGTGTGTGAGAGGGGGGGAGGGGGGGGGGGGGGGGGGGGGGGGGGGGGGGGGGGGGGGGGGGGGGGGGGGGGGGGGGGGGGGGGGGGGGGGGGGGGGGGGGCAGGTCAGGCGTCAGGAAGCCGACAGTGGAGAAGCCTCCCCACCGCGGGAGCTATCTACCTGTGTCTGGGCCCACCTGGGAGGTCTGACACCAATGGAATTACTCTGACAGTGGGGTGGAGGGGAGAGAGAGAGAGAGAGAGAGAGAGAGGGAGGGAGAGAGAGAAAGGGAGGGAGAAAGAGAGAGAGAGAGAGAGAGAGAGAGAGGGAGAGAGAGGTATAATCCTTAGAAATAGAAGGAGGAGAAAAGGCAGAGAGAGGGAGACGGACTCATGCGGAGAGGGGGAGTTCATCTGAGAAGAATGTATCTATTGGAAGCAGGTGAGGGAGGGGGGAAGGGGGGGGCAAAGAGCGGAGGGGTGGAAATCGAGAGGAGAGGAGAGGGAGAGGAGGTGAGAGCGATGAAGGCATCGAAAGAGGAGGAGAGGGGGAGAGGGGGCGAGGCCTCCGCTGCCAGGGTGAACTGAAGTCGGGTCGGACCCTCTGTGGCGTCACTTCCTCCATCGACCTGGTAACGAGACACAAAAACGGAAGCATCAGAAGCGGCGCGAACGACTCGGGGCGCAGCGCAGACGTCGCGCGCACGGACGAGCACTTCTGGCGGCGGAGGCGGACGCCCGCGCCGATGGAGTGTCGCGGTTAGATCCCGGTTAGACCGACCACATGCGGACGTCTCTTTTCCGAACGGCAGATTAAAGGCTTCTTTTCCCGTTGTTTTCGCAGAATCGTCCGATTACAGGTCGCGGCCGCGTGGCCCGCACTTGTCCTTTCCGCTTTGCCCACGGGCGCCGTTTTGATTCCCGACGACACGGTCGCGCCGTCAAACGAGCAAAAAGAAACCTCCCACCGAGCCGCTTCGGTGTCCTCCCTTCCTCCCTTCCTCCCTCCCTCCCTCCCTCCCTCCGGCCTTTTCACCGACAGGCCCCGCGTGACCACGCCGCCTTTGTTCCTCGCGGTCAGAGCGCTGCCCCCCCCCCCGGATCCACGGCTGCTGGGTGACCACGCTCCACCACATGGCGTCCTGACCACTCGCCATCCCTCCCTCCCTCCCTCACTCCCTCCCTCCCGCCGCCCTTCATCCACTTCTCCTCCCGTTCCCAAGGGCGCCCAGCTGGGCTGCGTTTTCTCCGGTGGCCGCGTCGCGGGGCGAAGCCGCGGCATCTCGTTGGGCGGCCGTTGGACCGGGCCCCGGGTCAGGACGGGCAGATTAGTAAGTGGATATGCGCAGGGAGGCCGGTGGGGCCTGAGGCCTGTGATCCACTTCGTCCCTCCCTCCCTCCCTCCCTCCGGCCTTTTCACCGACAGGCCCCGCGTGACCACGCCGCCTTTGTTCCTCGCGGTCGGAGCGCTGTCCCCCCCCCCCGGATCCCCGGCTGCTGGGTGACCACGCTCCACCACATGGCGTCCTGACCACTCGCCATCCCTCCCTCCCTCCCTCACTCACTCCCTCCCTCCCTTCATCCACTTCTCCTCCCGTTCCCAAGGGCGCCCAGCTGGGCTGCGTTTTCTCCGGTGGCCGCGTCGCGGGGCGAAGCCGCGGCATCTCGTTGGGCGGCCGTTGGACCGGGCCCCGGGTCAGGACGGGCAGATTAGTAAGTGGATATGCGCAGGGAGGCCGGTGGGGCCTGAGGCCTGTGATCCAGCAGAAAGCCGGGGTCTCTGCGGTGGCCTTGTGGTGGAGCGTGGGCCAGGGCTGCCACCACAAACCCTGCTGACACCCTGTTCCCCCGAGGAGGTGGTTTTACTCCGAATCGTGATTTCCCATCTCTCCCAGCTCGCTCTCTCTCTCTCTCTCTCTCTCTCTCTCTCTCTCTCTCTCTCTCCCTGTCCACTGCCCAGGGCCTGCTGGTGGAGAGGAGACTGGCACTGGACGCCACTGTTTCTCCCACGGAGGAGGAAGCCTCCGCCCCCCCACCCCCCCCCACCCCCGCCGAAGACGTGAGTTCCAACCTCATGTCACGTGTGGGAAGCATGAAATGAGCCGGTGACAGAGACCGAGGCCGTGAGCTCATCGTCGCAGGACCTTTGATTATATGACGAGTTCAGCCTGGACATGTTTACTCCAAAATAAGATGTTAGATGGAAATCCCAGCCTATTCAAAGCGGGGAAGTCTGACTAATCCCACACACACACACACACACACACACACACACACACACACATACACACACACACTGCGTCCCTCTCTGTGTTACCTGAACACGGAGGAGGCTACGAGCTTCTCTGCCTTTCCTCTGATTGATTATAAACATGTGGCCTCGCCGCTAATCGTCGGCACAGTCGAGCTTTTTCCAAATGTGAAGTCAAGAGTTTGGGCCCCGGCGAGGATGAGAACTGTGGGAATGTGACATCCTCTCAACATGCACATTTCTGCTGACCAGAAGACCAGAGTCATCAACATGGCACCCAGATGTCAGCCTGCAGGCACACACACACACACACACACACACACACACACACACACAGACAGATCCCTCCTACAAACACAAGATCCAACAAACATAATCCCATGTAAGCAGTTTGTCGCCGCTTGTTTGTTTGATTATTTTCCGAATATTTTGTCATAATAATGATCTTTTCACTGTTAATCCTTGCTCGTTTTGAGACACTTGACGAGGTGTGTGTCCGCGTATGTGTGTGTGTGTGTGTGTGTGTGTGTGTGTGTGTAGCAAGAGCTGGCAAGCATGGAGAATTCCTCCTGATTTGTCTCTCGCACACAAACCATCCGCTCACTAGTTTTTCCTTTTCCTTTTCTTTACTCCTCTATCTGCACTCCATTGTTGCCTTTCTTCTCATTCTTCTCACTCACACACACACACACACACACACACGCACACACTGTGTTACGCTATCCACTGGCAATGGAGGCTCAAGCAAGGACAGGCTTGACTAGCGTTGGCTCCATGTCAGGAAATACCTGATGGGTCCCCACACTCATGCCAGGACTCATCCATGAAGCGTGAGCCTGTCGAGCATCACCGTCAGATATGAAGCGCTGCGCTGATGCCAAGTAACTACGAGTTCCTCTGTGAGACAACCAGGCCGACATTTATCAAACCTCGCGCTGTTTCTGTTCGGGACAAAGAGAAAAAGTCTGCCCAGACGCCATTTTTTTTTTTTTTTTCAGCATGTGAGCATGAGGCTGCCCACTGAAGCAGCGTGAGGGTATAACAGCCCCCAACGCCACAGTCATCCACAACAACGCGTAATGCCGACACACGTCAAGTCAACGTATGTCGACGGGAAGTCGGAGCGCGTCCGGAGGCTTGAGATTTTCTCCGCGCAGCGGAAAAAGAACGCGCACGCCGGACGCCTCGGAGACGCGCCACGGTGACGCGCCACGGCGACTTAACACGAGACAGCGCCAGCGTGGATTCAGGACTTTGAGTTACACAGACAGTCGCTATCGATCAACTGTTAAAAGCAGTATATCTTTTTATGATTAAACACATGTCTAACAATGAACTTCACCACATGTAAAACTATATAGAGATATTTGATTTGTTTATGTTTTGATATACAACCAGGATGGTTGCTATTAAAAGTCATATAAAATTACTATCAGCAGTTTAGGGTGTTTTGATGTTTCCCTCTTGAAGGACTGGAATAATATTATCCTTATCTAATCCATATCAGATATTATATCTGTACACAGATGTTGAGCATTATAAGACATGTGCTCCGTAGCTTAAGTTTGCAGCCACACTGGTTTCCGTGGAGCTGTTCCCTACATGCTACGTGTTTCTTTTAAAGGTGCAGTGTGTAAGACTTTTGTCACTTCTAGAAATATTACAAAACAATATCATACTCACATTCTCACGTTTTTTCCCATTACCCTAAAATGAGCCCATTAAAGTTTTTACAGCGGTAAAACTGTTTAATGACAACTCGAGGCTGAGGCGATGGATACAACGTGCAGGTTCACCTCTAGAGGTCACCAGATCTTACACACTGCACCTTTAAGTGTGTGAGATGAAATAATCAGAGTGCACATTATTTTCAGTCATAGAGCAATTGCAACATTTATTGAAGTGTTGGCTTTCTTGTATTGATTTTTCAACACATTACAAAAATACATATATGTTCAAAACAGCAGATGTGTACTGTTCTGAAATCACTTATTTTTTCACAATGATGCACTTCCCCCGCCCGCCCCGCCCCAAAGGAAAGAACAAGGAAACTATTTTGTACAAAGAGTGTAAGTGAAAAGTGAAATATGAAAATGTTTTTAAAATTACAGCTGGAAGTGCCATCACAAGACCTTCAGCCAACCACGAGGAGAAAAAAGACAGAATGTCCATGGATGTCTCTTAGAATTTGGAAAAGCACTTCCCCTAACAAACCATAATTCTCCCCCTCTTGTGGAAGGTTCGGCTTCTTTCTTCTCATTTTAATGTCTCTAAAAATCTTTTTGTTTTACATCCTGGAGGGATGGCTACACCAGACCAACAAAAGAGAGAAAGACAGAGACCATAAGTCAATAATGGCACCACTTTTGTTTCAAAGGAAAAAAAAAATCTGGCATGACTCTGGCAAAAATTACATTTAAAAAAACAAAACAAAAAAACATTGTCCCATACAGTGAACAAGTAATCATACAGAAACATATCCATGAAGATAAAATCCCTCCACCAGGATAATCATACAAAACTGCTATGGCATTCAAAAACATCTTTAAAGAACATTGGAGAAAACAATACTTTATCATTTTAAACACTTACACGGAGTATTTCATTAATGGCATACTTCAACACTGTAAACATACTGTAAGACTGAATGTCTGCATGTGTGTGTGTGCGTGTGTGTGTGTGTGTGTGTGTGTGCGCGCGCGTGTGCGTGTGTGTGGTCTGGATCACTGTCAGGCTTCCACTATTGATATATCTCATTGCTGCATATATGGCTCGTTTTTTGTTGTTGTTGTTGTTGTTGTTGTTGTTGACCAAACTAAATTCACTCCTGGAATGACGACAATGTGCCTTTAACAAACGGACTTAGAATTTTGCAACCATGCATCGACATCTGCGAGCGAGCTGAACGCAGCCTGGCTCTGTCCCGTGGTGATTCAATGAAAATATATTGAAGTCTAAGTGCTGGTTGAATAGCTTATGGCGAGCCGACGCAACCGTAACGTCTTTCCCTTTTTCTTAAAGAAACCCAAAAAAAAAGGGGTGTTGCGGGGGAGGAGGGGGAGGAGGAGGGGGGGGGTTGCATTGAGGGGGGGGGGGGGGGGGGGGGGGGGGGGGGGGTTGCATTGAGGGTACACGTTGTCCCCCTTTTTTTTCCTAAGATAACACAATGGCACACACACAACCTGACAATAGGCCAGAGAAGCAGGTCAAACCTTCAAGTGAAGATGATAGTGATGAGTTGCAGTAGTATGATGAATGATGGTGAGTCAATCTGCTTTCATGTGGCTTTCGCTGTCTCCCTCCCTCTCACGCTCACTCTGTCTCTACACTGATGGTCCGTTAGAAGATGTGGCCACTAAGATGTGCATTTGGGGAAGGAGAAGAGAAAGAGAGAGAGAGAGAGAGAGAGAGAGAGAGAGAGAGGGAAAAAAAAAAAGAATTCACTTTTCATATGCTTTCAATTTCGTTCGAACCACTCTTTTCTCCTCCCTGGTCAAGGTCTCTCTCTCTCTCTCTCTCTCTCTCTCTCGCTCTCTCTCCCTCACACTTCTTCTTCGTTCCTCACTTCCAGTCTTTAATTTTTAACAGAGGAATAGTCTGTTCTCAAGGTTGCACGGCCATTCCCCCAGAGCAGCTGTGCTTAAAATTATCATAACTCATATATAGTTCTGTTTTTTTTTTGTTTTTTGTTTTTTTTTGCACCCCCCTGATTCATTTCAGAATGAATGATGCAGAAAATAAAAACTGTAATCCCCCCAAAAGTCACGAACACGCACACTGTCTCAAAAATCTGTTACTGGGAGTTAAACCCGCATCACTTTGTGCAGCGAATGAACCGGCTTCCTTTTTATTTATTTTTTTTCTTTTTTTTGTTTTAAAGCTGCTCTAATGCATGAATCTGAGCTAGTGAAGTGTGAAAAGACGCCGTCGGAGAGAGGCTTAGAGCCTGCCGCCCAGAGAAGAACACGCTAACACGTATTGATGTGAATTTCATTTGGAACCACCTGAGGGGGTGGGGTAGGCGGAGTGGGGGGTCAACCGGGGTCAAAGAGAGAAAAAGAGAAAGATGCCAGGAAGTGTTACAACTGTTGAAGTAGCACTGGTTAACAAGGTGTGGTCGGTGGGGGTGGGGTTAACGGATGGGCCTGACTAAGCAGTAATGTATGGTAGTTAGGTTAATAGCATATACTGTGGATGATGCAAGCAGCTGGTCTTCTGATTGTTTAATTTTAGGCCATGTTTCACGTAGAAGTCAGGGATACTTTAACATATATATATAAAAAAAAAGAATATATTTACAAACCATAAACAGGACTCTTTTCCTTCTCACATTAATCACAAGTAGTCTCAACTCTTTCGACGTATTAAATACGTCGTTTTGACTCCTACATTGGGAATGTTCTGAGCATCAGTTAAGGGTACCTCCGTTAAGTGCAACCTTATTTACGTCCTGACTGAGGCGAGGACAGCAATACAGTAACTACATTTTTGATATAATTCACATGCCAGTATTTTTTCTTTCTTTTTTTTTTCGAAAAAAAGGAGACATTTCCCTGAATAAATTAAAAGCAACTAATCAGGTCTATAAGACAATGTTGGATTTTTTAAATCCAGCACGATGTTTTTATTGTCAGGCTGACATTCAGTGCTTTAGGCCTGTGTGAGGGAATGGATTGTAGTCCGCTGCTGCAGTTTATATAGAAAACAATTACTTTTGACTTTTAAAAGCTTACGGCTTCGTACAACTTTGCTCTCGTGTGACATTAAGCTTCCTTAAAGGAAAAAAAGAAAGATACTTTGTATTAATGGCGACACTTCTTTTTTTTTCCAGCTATCCCATTTTAGAAAAAAAAAAGTTTCTTTTTGTAGCACATTTCAAAACTAACTCCATATGAAATCCCACAAAGATGTACCTGCACATGCCAAATATCATTACAAAAATCCAATAAATACAGAAATTATTGCACAGTAGAAAGGCTCCATGGATTCCTAACTGATAAAATCCTCAGACAGTTTGCCAGGAAATGCCGAGTTGGGCATTCCAGACAAGTTCTCATTGAAGTTTCCCTTTGTTTATATTCTCAGGTGGCAGTTTCTGTGACAAGAAAAGAAGATGAACATCAATCAGTCTCAAATTTTTTAAAAGAGAGAGATCATCCAGCCAAGCCCCATATCTGAAGAAGTGGTTATAAGGATTCTGTTTGTGCGTGTGTGCATGTGTGTGTGCATGTGTGTGTGTGTGTGTGTCTGTGTGTGGATGTTTGCTTGTGTACACTGAAGAACTGTATAACTGATGGTCGCTGGCTCAAGCTCTGTCCGCCTCCTCTAGTTTGACCTCGCTGGCCATCAAATGTTCGCCGTGCCACTTCTTCATGTGTTTCTCCAGCGTGCTGTACACGCTGAAGGGCATGTGGCAGATGTCGCAGCGGTACACCTCCTTCCCGAACTGCCCGTGGGTCTTCATGTGGCGCGTCAGCTTGGAGCTCTGGGCGCAGGCGTAGCTGCACAGGTCACACTTGTAGGGCCGCTCCCCCGTGTGGCTGCGTCGGTGCACTGTCAGATTGCTGCAGTTCTTGAAAACCTTGCCGCAGTACTCGCACGTGTCGCTCCGCCGCTCCTTGGAGCTGGGAGGCCGCCCCGGTCCCGGGCCCCGCAGGAGGTGAGGGGTGCTGCTGCCGCTGCGGCCCGAGGCGCTGCCCCCCTCCATCAGCTCGCCCGGCGGGGTGGAGAAGCGCAGGCTGCCCGTCTCCGACGAGGAGTGCTCGGAGGAGGTGGCGAACGGCGACTGGCGGGAATCGGTGAAGCCCAGGAAGGGCTCCCGGATGAAGTGGCGCGAAGCCGCGTAGCCGGCCAGGAGCTGAGAGTAGACGTTCTCCGGCGAGATGAGGGGAATGGTGTTGGGGAGCTCCAGCTGCTCCTTCTCGATCTTGATCCTCTTGTTATTGGAGGGGCTCGGGCTGGTGATGGGGGTGGGCCGACGCTGGAACAGCCCCTGGAAGGAATCGGCCTCCGACACGCTAATTCTACCGTTCATCACGGGCCTCGGGTCGTTCTGCCCGTCTCGCTCCCTCTCCTGCTCCCTGGCGTTCTCGCGCGCGCGCTCTGCCACGCCCCTGTCGCCGCCGTCTCCGTTGGGTTGTCTCTCGAGGCTTCGTTTATTAGGGTTAAGTCTAAGGTGATTGTCCACGTGGTTGTACGGGTGCATGATGCCCACACCGCCACTGTCATTTACTCTGTCCCTGCTCAGGGGATTCTCTTCAGGGGACTGTCTCGGACCGTTCTCCCTGTTCGGGTTGAACTCCTGCGAGTCCTCGCTTAAATTGGAATCTGGACGACTTCCGTTCCTCAGCTCCTCCTCCTCCTCCTCCTCTTCCTCCTCCTCCTCTTCCTCCTCCTCCTCCTCCTCCTCATTGTCCAATTCCGTCACTCTTGAATTTCCCTCCCTACTCTTCTCCTCCCCCTCTCCTCCCTCTCCTCTATTGCCCTGCTCTGGGGAGCCACTCATGGACCCGGACTTGTTGTGCATATGTGTCTTCATGTGCCTTTTAAGCTTGCTTGCCTGGGAACATGCATGGTCACATAGATGACACTTGTACGGCCTCTCACCTGTGTGACTGCGCCTGTGGACAATCAGGTTGCTCTGGAACTTGAAAATCTTGCCACAGAACTCACAGGATTTGGATTTCCCCGGTTGCTGGGATTGGCCTTGGGCGTCAGGAGGGCTGCTCGAACCGTGTCCCCCTTGGGGAGTGGGCGGCTGTGTAGCATAGGTGAGGAACGCTGGGGGTTTGCCGCCGGGCTGGAAAAGCGTGGGACTCAGCAGGCGGTGCATGGGTGGCACGCGGTTGGGTGAGAGGGGAGGCGTGGGCCCCCCGTTATTGGTGGTGTTGCCCGCCAGCTCCCTCAGACGCCGGGAGAAGTCCATGGAGGGAGGCTCCATGGGGGTCATCCTCATCACCCTCTCAAAGGCACTGGGGTGCTGGGACAGCAGCCCCATCTCCTCCGGTCCTAACCGCTCCAGAGGAGGTCTCGGCGGAGGCGGCGGGCTGACAAAGGGCGGCGTCGCGGGCAGCCGGGTCTCCATGTACCCCGGCGGAGGCGGGTGTTCCCTGAGCAGGGGCGCGGCCATGCGGAGGAGGTGGAAGGGGTTGTTGGTGTCGCCCAGGAACGTGGGGAGAGGAGAGCGGGGCAGGGCGTCCATCCCGGGGGGCGGAGGCAGGGCCATGCGGGGAGTGAGGGAGCAGTTGACTGGGTGGTTGTCCAGGTAGATGCGGATGCCATGGGTGTGCTGGGCATGCTGGAGCAGGAACCAGGCACTGGTGAAGGTCTGCTTGCAGGTTGTGCAGATGTAGCTGGACGGCTCATCTTTATCTGTGGGCCGAGAGAGAGACGCATCATGAATGCACAAATAATCAAATATGCAATTCCAGCTCTTGCACATTTATCAACACTTTGGTGTTACACCATCTGTTTTGCTTGGGAGAATTAATTGTACAGTTACATTCGCTTTGTGTGCATGCCTGCGTGTAAGGGCCTTTCCATGGGCTTTGTCTGTGTGCATATGAGATGTGGGGTGCGTGCGTGTGTGTGTGTGTGTGTGTGTGTGTGTGTCTACAGGCTAATGCAGATGGCAGGTACTGCCCTAAGGCCATGACACATTATGCTAATTCTAATGTCAGCTAGGCTTTAATACACAGATCCATCTCGTCTACAGTGTCATTTCCATATGGAGACACGGGAGACAGCTACAGAAAACACTCACACACACACACACACACACACACACACACACACACACACATACACAACAGTGGGGGAAAAAAAGGAAATATGAGGGAGGGGGAGGAATAAGGAAGTAGGGGGGGGGTGTGGCATTAAAGAGAGAGAGAGACACACACACACACACACACACAAAGAAGAGAGACAGAGAGAGGAGGTGGAGACGACGTGTAAACAGTTAAGTCCCCTCTGCTCTAAGCGCAGCATCCACATTAAATAAAGCTCTACGTCACTGGTGTAATAACCGGTACCGTAAAGTGATCTGTTGTGGTTGCACGCACACACACACACACACACAGACACACACACACACACACACACACACACACACACACACACACAAAGCGAGAGAGCGAGAAAGAGGGAGACTGTGTGTCATTCACTGACAAATTGCCCCTTTAAATGGCGTGACTTAATAACACTAAATGAATCTATCAGTCACTGCAGCCTGTACCGTCGGCTGCTCGGGACTGGTACAAAAAAATAAAAAATAAAAAATATGGAGCAGGGGTTGGGATCCATCTAATTCAACACAGGCTCCGGCACTGAAGAGGCATTTCCACAGTCTCGTGTTTGCTCGCGAGTCATCTGCATCTACTTTGTGATCAGCAGCTACCGTGAGCCGAGTCGATGTCGGTACGGTGGTCCCGGAGCCCTCCCGGAGCCCGGGGCTCCGAAATAAAGAGGGAGGAGTTGCTCGTACCCAGAGTCGGGTGATCAAGAGGAGAGCTCTTCAGACGGCTGTCTGTCTCAGAGCCACCCGTTGTCATGGAATGTAAAACACACGCAGACGCTGATACAGGCGCGGCGATATTTTATTTTCACTTTCCTCCTCGTGCCTGCCGCCTCTCTCAGTTTCTCGCTGCACACCTCGCTTGTACAGACACACACACACACACACACACACACACACACACACCCCGCGCAGGCGC
>JAFBJT010108755.1:19104-46424 GCA_016785325.1 Chascanopsetta lugubris
GTGTGTGTGTGTGTGTGTGTGTGTGTGTGTGTGTGTGTGTGACACAGGGGGAAAAAGGGACCTTGCACATTAAACTATGGCCCTGGCGCGCAGCAGCTGACTGTCACACATATATGCAGTAAGAGAGAGAGAGATGGAGAGACAGAAAGACGGAGAGAGACTGTGGAGGGTGGCAGGAGCAGGCAGGGGGTAAGGCTCTCACACAGTGTGACTGGCTCCATGCTAACTCAAACCAGCTTTGGCCTGCTAACCATATACATCTGTGTGTGTGTGTGTGTCTGTGTGTGTGTGTGTGTGTGTCTGCAGCCAATATGACCAGCTGAAATGCCTGAAAGCCCAACAGAGGATTTAAAGACACAGCGCTCCTTCGTGTGCTCGCCGAAAAGTGTTAGGGACCGAAAACAATGCTCGACACATTTTCCCTTTCATTGCCTCGCTATATTTATCTCCGTCTCTTTTCTCTCCATCCCTCCCTCCTCTCTCTCCCATGTATGTACACAGCGAGCACCTGTACAAGGTGTCTGTGTGTGTACTCCACCCTGACCCTCATGCCTCCTGGGATGCGGGTCAAATGAACAATAAAAGGGATCAGGTATCTCCCAACAAGTTGATCACAGGCACGCACACATAGGCAGAGCCAGGCCAGCTGTGCCACAATGCACCAGTGGAAGGGAAGGGAAGGGATAGGGAAGGGAAGGCGGGGGGGTGGCAGTTGGGGTTAGGGGGGGTGGGCTCTCGTGTAGCGAGGCCGAGAGGGAGACACGTTAGTGCCATGAGGCAAGCTATCCCAGCAGGGGCACGGGGGACGCTGCTGTGAAAAATAACTGGAAAGACCTCTCTGTCAGTTAAGAGCTATGACTCCTGGCTCGGCTTCTAGGACAAAGAGGGAGAACGAGGGAGGGAGGGAGAAAGAGAGAGAGAGAGAGAGAAAGGGAGAGAGACGAAAGTCAAAAAAAAAAAAAAAACACAGGGAGAGAATGAAAAGAAAAAGGGAGCTCCATAAAGTGCATTAGCTAAGCTCTCTGTGGCATTTCTCTAAGCCTGACTCATCGCCATCAGCTCCTAACTGGTCCCAGCGCCTGCATGTGTGTGTGTGTGTGTGTGTGTCAGAGTGTAAATGTGCCTGTGTGTGTGTGTGTGTGTGTGTGTGTGTGTGTTTTGGGGGGTATGTGTGCACTCTTGTGGGGTCTGCTGTCTATCATGTGACGCTGACAAATGGGTGACACTCAACCGTGCTTGTGGTCGCGAGACGATGTTGGAGAGAAGAGCAAGATGGAGAGGAGCAGGGAGGGAGGGGGTGAGGGAGGGGGTGAGGGAGGGAGAGAAGGTAGAGAGAGATGGGAAAATACGAGTCTGTTTTCATTATTACCTGCAGTTAAATTCTAAATAAGACGCATGAGCACTTTGCTCTCACCTATGCATTTTGCCGTGACGCAGCAGAAGGACAACAAACAACATAATGCAACAGTGTCCACGCCAAGGGTGTGACAATCTACCACAGGGAGGGGAGCAGGTTAAATATTTTAGAGAAAATGCCCCCAGAGACATAAACCCCCTAAATGTTTGGATAGGTGATGGCATCAAAAGATACCAAAAAAAAAAACCCGAGCTGCTCTGACAATGAAGTGGATAGTGACTTTGTGGACTCCCACAATGTTTGTTTGAGGTTTTACATCCAAATGAGCTCCAGTCACATCCCTGGGGGACCCGCACTTTGTCCAGAAAGTCAATTTCCGATTCACCGGCACTGAATAGGAAATTGACTTTGACATATGAGTGACATGCCATTTTTGTTTTTTTGTGGGGGTTTATTAAATTTTTCATCGGATCAATCATTTTAAACAAACAGTGCGTGGAATACATTGTGTTGTTTTTATAAGGGAATGAGAGGGTGCATGTCGTCGTTTTTTATCCTTTGCCGATGATATAAATTAAACAAAACACCCTGCGGCATCACACAAACTCATCTCAACCTGTGATGAGCACATGTCCTTTCGCAAACTCCTCCGAGGCATCTGTACTTTATGCAAATGTAGGCCACTGGTTGACTTTAACCCCATATGTCTGTGTAAGTGTGCATGTGTGATGGGGGTGGCTAAAGGTGTCACAAAGCACATTCCTGTGACATTCATTATTCCATTTTAAGATGCAGAGATATTTTAAGGTTTGTTTGAGGATTAAGTATAGATTAAAGATTAGACTTGGGTTCATGTTTAACTTAGATTAGGTACATTCAGTTAATCTTAGATTACAGTTTGAGTAAAGCCCCAGGGAGTCTGTGTCAATGTATTGTCTTTGGGAACATATCTGTGTGTGTGTGTGTGTGTGTGTGTGTGTGTGTGTGTGTGTGTGTGTGTGTGCATGTGTGTGCACGCTCACTCAACGTGGCATCAATAAAAAAAAGAAGAAATAGGAACAGATAGTGCTTTTGTGTCTCTGTCTCTGTGTGTGCATCTACAGTGTGTATCTCTGTCTACCCACTCTGTGACATGGTGCTATGTTACTCTAAGCAGAGGTAATGTTCCCCAGCTGGCTCCTGCCCATTGGAGCCAAGCAGCCTTAACTAGCAGCCCACAGGAAAATACCGCTGCGGCCCTGAACGCAGCGCACCAAGTCCATCCAAACCAATCAGCCCGCTATAAAACTTGCCCCTCACATGCCTGAGAAATGGCACGGAGTCCATTCCAGTGACTGGGGGGAAAGAGAGGCTGAACATGCATGAGCTATTTCACTATTACACTACAATTTCCCTCATTTAATATTTAATTTCAGCTATTTAGGCCTGTGAGAAGATGCAGTGCTGAAGGTTTTTTTGTGTGTTTTTTTTTTTTTTTTTTCTGCGAGCACAAAGCAGAGGCTGTGAGAGCGGAGATAGAGCGGGTACAAGGAGTGCTGCATCATCTGACACCCTTTTTCAAACTACCTAATTAGTGTTCGCTTACGAAATTGATACAACAAAATGGGAGAGTGTTAAAAATACAAATAGGCCAGCGAGGTTCAGCTTTCCCAAGTTCTTTTTTAAAAGGAGAAAATTAAGAAATCCTGTCTGTGGACCAGTTCATGCAGACACACGCGTGATGTCAACCATCAATATTCATAATAAGGTGATACAATGAGCTTTAGAGGTGCTGATGGGCCGATTTTGGCACATTCGCAAAGGGTCATGCTTGCCGTTTCTTTCTAAAGCCAGTCCTGGCAAAGATAACATTATAATTAGACATGAGAAAAGTATTGATCTCCTCATCCAACACTTGGCAAGAGGCACATTTCACGCATTTTTTCCATTATCATCTGAGCTACAGGTCAGTTTACCCCCGGACAGAATTGAAGCGATCTCTATGTGTCTCCGTCAGTGACCCGGCACAAAGATATGACTGGATAAAGAAAGTTCTTTGAAATAATCTCACAGCCTTTTCTAGATACATCTATTTTCAGGATGCTATTATGGGGTGAATCCACAAACGTTTGACGGCAGTGAGTCATGAACTTCCAGGGGTCAACAGAAACTCACTTGAGAACCACTGAGAACATGTTACACCGGAGACAACTGGACAAACATTTCAAAGGCAAACATGAGTTAGTTTTCAATGACTTATTCAGTCTTTGATACAAACATGGACATTGACTGCACAAGAAAAAAATCTGACCCCTAATTTCTCTCTTTCTCTGTATCTGTCTCTCTCTCTCTCTCTGTCTCTCTCTCTCTCTCAGGTGTGTGAAACCACCGGGTAAACACCTCACCTCAGATGCTCCACACAAACCCGCTCACACGCACAGATGCAGACATGTACCTTACATAGATTCATCTCTCAACGTACACACCCAACACATATTTATAGGGTGACATGAGAGTGTGTGTGCGTGTGTGTGTGTGTGTGTGTGTGTGTGTGTGTGATGAGGCTGAGTTTGGCCCCGGGCTCCCCCCTGTGGGTTCCGCGCTGCGGCCTCTCCCTCTGTCTCTCTTTCTTTTCTCTCTCTCCCTCTCCCTCTCTCTTTCCCACTGTCTCTCTGGCTGTTATCACGCTGATACATTTCCTGCTCCTGGCACGGCTCCTGCATAGCTTATGGTTAAAGAAAGCTTTCATCTATCCAGTGCCTTCAGGACACACACACACACACACACACACACACACACACATATATACAAGCACTGGTACAGGCCAGCGCTGCCCCGCCAGACCACAGGCCCAGACAAGCTCCGCTGGCACCAATCACCCTGATAACATCTTAGCCTTTATTTCATTTTGGCTCACTCACTTCTGCGCTGGGAAAGACAGAAACGAAGACGAAGGTATGAATTACGCCAGTGTGCATGTACAGCAGACACACTGTAGCCCCTAACCCTAACCTGCAGCAGCTAACTCAACGCCATCTCTGGACATGACGGTGCAAGCCTCTTCTCGTCCGAGACGCAGACGAGAGCAGATGTTCTCTCCCTTTAACTAGTACATGGCAGAGCAGGTTTTATGGTGAATGTAAAAGGTAATAACACAAGTTAGTAAAAACAAATTCACGTGGGAAATTGCTCGCATCCTCTCCCTTAAAAGGCTCGGTCCGCTGGGATTATCAAAAGAAATCTCGCCATGCAGGCGAGGGAGTTTTGGTTTTATTTGCTCAGGTTGGCTTGTCTCAACTGGCCCATGCTTTTCTGTGGCGCACACGGCATTGAAAAAATATGTTTGACATATTCAATATCACAGCCTGTTTCCAGATACATTCTCCAAAATCCACAGCCCCTAGTGTAAAGGCTTTTTCTGTCTCGAAACGGGAGGAGAGCCCCAATAAAAACAGTTAACATTATTATTATTATTATTACAAGCATGTGTTTCCATAAAGAAATGCTGTTTTGTTTTTTTCAAAGGAGACATTTCATTCCTTAAATTAAATCTCTCTCCTCTTTGATTTGGGAAAGATGATGAAATCTGAAAATTGTCTAAATAAAGCAAATCAAACTCAGCGAAGAATAACAGAGTTATTGTGCTTTTCTTTCATGTGTAAAGTATGTGTATGAAAAATAAACTCTCATTCGTGTTCACCTCTCCTCGCCCACTGTAAAACTTTTACCTTGACACATGAGATGGCGCCTTTGAATGTGTGTGACACAGTGTGTGTACTGCTACTTCTCCTAAGTGACAAAAAGAGGAAAAAAAGAAGAGGCCCATGTTTGTCATGTGCTCGTCTGTGTCTAGTGTTCCCTCTCGGTGTAATTGCTCAAGACAAATAAGTGGACAAAATAAGGGGAATCGTAAGTGTACCATGAAAGGCTTTCAATATCTCTTGCGGTGAAGCAGCCCTGTAAAAGGAAAAAAAAATACCAGCGTAAAAGCTGTCTCCTCGTTTTCTTCTCCCACAATCCCACCCAATCAGCGCGGGAGGATAATAAGATGAGGAGGGGGGAGAGCAACAACAACAACAGAGTAGCAAGTTGGATTACTCTCATCTAACTGTCTAACAAGTGCCATTTCTTTTCCTTTACACCTTTTACAGCAACTAATGGTGGCTCTTTTTCCTCCTGAAGACAAACATATGCTTCTTCATCAATAGGGGAAGCCAAGAGATGATCCTTGTCAGAAGATTTAACCATTTACCCCTGAAAATAGAGCATAGTGCGTCATGCATTAACGCGTGATTGGCTGCACCAAAGTGACAAACACACACACACACAAGGATTTTATCACCATGTCTGCTCTGAGGAGTGAGAGAGCAGGAGTGAGCAGGACAAGTTGCTCAGCAGGTTCTGCTGCGGAGTGTTGCATGCAAACGGGGGGAGACTGATATAACGCTGCACTAACCTCCTTTATCGCATGCCAAGAGGTAGCTAAAACAACCACAGCACCGTCAAATTGCCTCGATGATAACAATTTATGCGGAGAACGTAAACGCGCGCAAAGATTCCCACCGACAAAGGGACAGCTCACGACCCACGGCGGCCGCACCGCCAAGTTTCACATCAGCACTTCGCTCGCAGCTCGGCAGCGAGCGGCGCGTTTGCGTTGAATACCAAAGCACCATCATCACTCTCCATGCGTAGCCGGGGCCGGGGTGTGAGGTTTCTAATGCCTCTTAAGTAAGGCTGTTAAGGAGCACGGAGTCCACACATCTGGAAGACACAGTCAGTCGGCACATGCTGAAAGTTAGCGGTGGCGCTCGCAGTCCAAATTAGTGGCGAGTTTTATTCCCCCGCTGTGGTAGGAAAATATCAAATCTGCTGCCATATGAGTGCCATAAAGCTGGCTGTGGAGCGTTTGATGCCTTCATGTGGGAGCCTTTAAGCAGTGTGTGTATGTGCCCGTGTTTGTGTGCACGTGTGTGTTTGGTGGGAGATGCAGGCCTTAATGTGAAATGGGAATCATTGTATGCATTCCTGCATGCACATGTGTTCTGTGTATGGCTCATATCTGTGTGTGTGTGTGTGTGTGTGTGTGTGTGTGTGTGTGTGTGTGTGTACACTCTTGCATACATGTTTCCATTTTCTGACTTAATATGAAAATGCACATTAATAAATGCACACATTAACTGTGTGTGTGTGTGAGTGTGTGTGTGTGTGTGTGTATCAGGTGGCTGTGGTGGCTTGGTGTGTGTGTGTGTGTGTGTGTGTGTGTGTGTGTGTGTGTGTGTGTGTGTGTGTGTGTGTGCGGCTGTGTCTTTTTCTCAGTTTCCATTTTCTGACTTAATATGAAAATGCACATTAATAACCGTGTGTGTGTGTGAGTGTGTGTGTGTGTGTGTGTATCAGGTGGCTGTGGTGGCTTGGTGTGTGTGTGTGTGTGTGTGTGTGTGTGTGTGTGCAGCTGTGCCATTTTAGCAGCCCCCTTATAGACCTATTTGACCCTGCTGTACAAAGCAGACAGACACAAGCAGAGTCAGACGGCCCCTGGGGTGGTCCTGTCTGAGGTGCACTGTTATGGGCTAACAAAACTTGGGCCCCATACACAGGCACGAATATATATATATATATATATATATATATATATGCTGTAATTGTACACACACACACACACACACGCATGTGTTATGCATAAGCTCGAACAAAAGATTAATCCTGCAAATGCACAATGTACACATGCAGAGCATGGAATACATATATGGAATGGAAAACAATACTATGCATTTGAATATTTACTTTCTACAGTCCTCCATTACTGATAATAATACTGATAATAATAATAATAATAATGATAATAATAATAATAGTAATAATAGTAATAATGATAAACATAATACAGGTCAAAGGAGATACTAAGGTATAATAAAGAGACCTTGTACATATAAGTGCCTGAGGAGGAGTTGTAGGAGATATAATACACTATGGTACTTTATTATTTTCTATTTAATGCACAAAAAAGAAAAAAGTCCTAGAAATGTGAATATCCTTTCTTTGCTGTGTTTGATATCATTTTATAGGACTACATAAATTCAGTTATTATATGAATTACCTTGTCACCAATTAAAACGAATACAATTCTCAATTTCAGGAGGTGGATATTCTTTGCAAATTCCATCAAACAAAATCTTTGTATGTCAATATGGAAAAATGTCAAGGCCTTGGACTCCACCTTTGTGAAATATCTCTATTAACACGACATCTTTTAACTCACTTTCTTTTTTCATTCTCTATCGCAAATTAAAAGTGGGAAAAAACAATAAATGATGAAAACACAGGTACACTATCAGGCAGGGGTGTACGTGTTCATGTTAGTGAGTGACGGAACTGGTGCTTTTTTTCTCACAGATGTAATAAGGAATTATTTACGCCTCAGAGAAAGCAGGAAATGCGCACGCGCACAACACACACACACACACACACACACACACACACACACGCACACACACTCAAAATGCCAAAATGAAAATAGGCACACATGCCTAACAGCACACACAAGATAAATTCCCTGGCTAGTGTTCAAAACGCTGGAGTGAGAACACATAAACATACACAGACTGCACCAGAAATGCATGAACACACATCAGACACACTCGGAGGCGGCCATGCGCGTGTGCGCACAACACACACACACACACACACACACACACACACACATACATACACACACCACCTACACAAGTGCCACCATGTAACCCCTAATCACAACCCCAGAGCTTGGACATCAAATGAAGCAAGTTTTAAAAAAAATCATCAGGAGTAATTAACGCATTTTCATATGCAAATGTGATTAATGCAAAACTACAAAGTCATTATGCAAATCGACTTTTCCTTGAGCCTCTGTACAAATATTCACAGCTCAAATCAGGGATCAGTCTCGCCATCTTTCTTTTTTTATCTCTCCACCCCTCTCCCTCTATCTCTCCCTCTCTCGGAGTAGAGATAATACGTAAGTAGCATGTGAAGTTATTTCTAACTCACGCAGTGTGTGTGTGTGTGTGTGTGTGTGTGTGTGTGTGTGTGTGTGTTTTCATGCGATGGGCCGGGGCTATGGCATTACGCCGCCTGCCTACTGATTACTGGCTGCTTGGCACTGGAGCGAGACAGGGAAGCCGGCGTACAGGGGAAGGTATGAATATGCAAAAGCCTGATTGCTTTTCATGATTAAAGCCTATTTAATATGGAAATGAGAGCAAGCCAGGTGATTAAAGGAGCATTGGGTGGTGGGGCAAAAAAATAAAAAATAAAAAAAAGATGGCGGGAGGAACGGAGAGAGAGAGAGAGCGAGAGAGAGAAGACACCTTCAAATCTACTGCAGCGGAGAGGAATCGAGAAGTGATCTGACCTCTTTGTACACTGAGGCCATTGGTCTGAGACACGGGCACCGCAGCTTCATCATCCTGAAACCACCATTACTCATTTAATCAGAGAGAAGAAATCCCCCTGTGGTCCATTAGCTCTGGAGCAAAAACTGATTTTATCACTTTAACCTGCTCCAGTGCACCTTAACACACATTCACACCTACAATTATTTGGAAAGTGTAGGTGTGACGGTTTTAGAGTCGCGGGTATCTTCTGTCAGACTTCCGTTTCAGTATCAGTGCATGCACGTCAGACGCGTGCATAATACAAAAACAAAAACAATCCATGCTAAGTCATTTGCATGTGATGCAGTGATATGATTGTTGCTCTAAAACAAGGCGACGCAGAGACCAGAGGTGGACGCAGAGGAAGAGACAGAGAGGCATTTGGGGATATCGTTCGTGTCCTCTCGAGAAATATTCGCTGTGAGATCTCAACCCAACACAAGTGTTTGCATGTTGGCGTGTGAGAGACGCACAGACCGACAGGTCAGGATGGAGACATGGTCAGGATGTGATTTCGGACGAATGCACTGGTTGTAGTAAAGTGCTCCGAGGGGCCGACAGCCGTCCTGGGAGGGGTTCAAAGTAGGGCCAGGGTCGTCTTAGCATGGAAACGCTCCCCTGGCGACAACCTCTTGCTCGCCAGATGACACGCATCATTCCTCACAGACACCTCACACACACACACACGCATGCATGCATGCACATACTCGTACACAGATTCATACAAAGCGTGCACATATTAAAATAGCCCACACATACACACGCAGAGTGCATGCATCAGCAACAGAAACTCAGGCAAGGGGGGAAAAAAACTGGGAGCAGAAGGGCCATTTTTCATCTGTGCCATGTGTACAAGACCATGTGCTTGCTTGTGTGTGTGTGGGGTGTGCGTGTGGTGTGTGTGTGTGTGTGTGTTTGCACCTTTTGGGGTTGAATCTGCTAGGCTTGCAGCATGTTTGCATTTTAAGCAAGCAGGCTGACAGACAAAGAGGCCAGACAGGATGTTCTAAAACATGATCGGGTGAAAGAAAACAAAAACAATCCTGGAGAAGAGAGGGTTAAAGGTTTTGTATATTGCAAAAGTATGTCATGCACATGACGAGTCCTATACGCATATATACAGTATATATATGTGTATGTGCATGTTTGCTCTTTTGGGTTTTCGCAGTAGACACACATTTGTATTTTTCATCACTTGTGCGGTGAGCGCTCTGGCTGCTACGTTCTGTATCACCACATGCAAGCAAATGGGATTTTGTGTGTGTGTGTGTGTGTGTGTGTGTGTGTGTGTGTGTGCGTGTGTGTGTGTGTGTGTGTGTGTGTGTGTGTGCGTAACTAACAAACTGGACTTAATTAGACCTAATAATATAATCTAATTTGGTTGAAACTTGAAGCTGCCTTGAGTGTTAATCTAATGAGTTGAACAAAGCTCTCCTCCTCTCATTCACAGCGTTTAAGAGCTTTCATGTCTCTCAGTGATAAGACTGCCTGCATGTGTCTGTCTGTCTGTCTGTCTGTCTGTCTGTCTGTCTGTCCATCTCTCCTCCTGACTGTCTCACTCTCCACCTCTGTCCAAATCTGTCCTCCTCTGACCACCTACCACACAGAATATCATGTAAACTGCTTGGACTATGTCTTATTGCACCGGCCTCCGAATGAGTTCCATGTTTCTTTTTTCTTTTTTATGTCTGTTGCAGCTGGGCGTCTAGGTGCGATGCTGCTGCAGGCCGCTTGCAGCTCATTACATTTCCAAAGTGTGGCTGAGAATTTAAACCGTTGATAAAAGCCACATCTGAAATGCTGAAGTGTTTGGGAGACGCTGTCAAAATCAATTTGAGTATTCACACTTACTTTTCCAATCAATATGTTTTCTCCTAAGAGGAAAGAATGTCTCCGGTTGATCCACAGAGTAAAAGGCCCAGGCTTTTTTTCCCCCTTTTCTTTCTTTCTTTCTTTTTTTTTTTTTTTACATTTTCTGAAATTAGCAGAGGCATCCGAAACTGTGCTGTCACACATTGTTTGTGATCTTGCTTCAGCGAAAAGATTTTCCCACTGCAAAAGTTGGTGACCACACACAGCTGCTGGCCACACACAGTAACATGTGCATGAGTGGATCTTTGCAGCCATGACAAAGAGGTGTCTGCAGCCGCTTTGATTCTGAAATGAGCAAAATATGCAAATGTAGAACTGTGTCCGTGGGCTTTTGTGTCTTCCTTTTTTAACTATATATTTTTTTGCAATCGTTTCTAGACCGAAAGTCAAATCTACAGAAAAAAAAAATAATCAAAATGCGACATAAAAAAAAGAGACAAACTTGCACAATAAGATTTAAAGCCTTGCTTTTAGTGATTTTGAGATTGTTGTTTACTATAAAAGATTTTCACCTCTCAAACGGTGCGCACCTGCTGTGCGCACACACACACACACACACACACACAACCAGAAGCCGGTTGTCATGGCATCTAGGTGAAATCTATTTTCACACCTTTACCACATCATTCATCATTCTCATATATTGTTGGCTGTTTACATCAATCCAATCTATAAGTTTATTTGAATGTGTGCTGGCAAAGGTGTTTAATGTTTTCAATAATTCAAATGTTAAAACTGTCAGTGATGAATGCAGCAAAAAAAAAAAAAAAAAAAATCACAAAACAACTCACAAAGCACCGATGTATAATCATACATTCTGACTTAATTTTTCCGAGATTAAAGTGCAAGCTACGTGTTTGTGCCTATAGCAACATCCCCACATGCCAGGCGCTGTTGGGGAATTTACAACATAACTTAATGTAACTGACCCGAAAATACTTTAACATGACGGTTTGAGCTTTGTTAACTCTTTGTGGCACTTTTATCCTGTTTTTGAAACACTGAAATACGTATAAAAATAAATCACATTAAGTGTGGTAATTGAGTTCTATGGGTTTACATTTATATTTTATTATATTTAACTCAGATATGGGACTGCACGTGTGAGATAAATCTTAATACATGTCTGTGATTCAATATTCTGAAAGAAGGGTCGGGACTTTTATTTTGAAGCCCTGCTGTATAATGTAAGGCCCCAGTATACATCAGAAAATGACACTTGTACGACATTGTATTAAAATTGAAGCTTCGCTTTTATAATTTAGGTTAGACTCTTTACGACAGCAATGACCAGTCGCTGAGTTTTTATCAGATTTATATCCCTTAACTTTTACAGCTCACTTCTCTCCCTCTGCCTACGGAATCCTCTCTGTAATCCTGGACAGCCTCTCCAGCTCTCGGGTGTGATGGTGACTGTCTCCCCAGATAACTTTGAACTGGTTTCCCTGCAGCGCTGGCAGTCTGCAACACACCCACCCCCGCCGCTGCCACCGCCACCCACCCACCCGCCCGCCCGCCCCCCCTCCTACCCCCAGCCAGATGAACGGCCTTGCTACTTTATTAATCCTCTTCTCACCACAAACACAGATGAATTTTAATCAGCTTTCTTACTCTCCTTTCTTTACACGTGACACGCACTCACATAGGAGCAAAAAAAAAAAGCAAAAAACACACAAATAAACATTGCCCCCACACACACACACACACACACACACACACACATACACACACAGGGGGCGGCTCCTCTATCACCTTCCTCCTCGCCTCTCAAAATTGGTTTCAGCTGAAGGAGTCCTTCAGGCCTGTGCCAGTGTGTGGGGTTGTTTGGTGTGTGTGTGTGTGTGTGTGTGTGTATGTGTGTGTGTGTGTGTGAGTGTGTGTGTGTGTGTGTGTGTGAGAGAGAGAGGGAAAAGGGGGGAGAGAGACTTTTTTAGATATTGTTGACAAAGAGAGAGAGAGAGAGAGAGAAAGAGATTTTGTATGTGTGTGCCTATGTGTGTCAAAGAGAGAGAGAGTTCTTCCGTACGTGTGAGGGAGCGAGAGAATCTGTGTGAGGGAGCGGTTGAATCGGTGTGTGTGCGTGCATGTGCACGTGTGTGTGCGTGTGTGTGTGTGATGTTTTACTTAGAACGGAATAGAATAGACAGTGCAGCTCTCACTGGCTCTAATGAAATCATCCCAGGCTACATTAATCCCTCCTGAAGGCCACTGTCAAAATAACAAGCAGCTGGGATTCTTTAAAGAGAGCTATCTGTCCTGGACAGGTGAGAGGTGTGTGAGTGCATGTGTGTGTATCTCTTTTTTTTTTTTTTTGTTGGTTTTTTTACTCATGTGTGTTTATGACACCTATACTGACAACAGAGCACTCGTCAGACTGAGTGTTTACAGTTGAAACGCTCGTTGATGTTCGCGCTCCATACCTCCTCGCTCCTGTTTGGGGCAGATTCCCTTGGCCGGCGTCAGCCTCCTCTGCTCGTCTTCACCACCGGGGCTCACCTGGATGCCCACCTCCACCGGAATGGAGCCTCTGCCCAGCTCCAGTGACCGGGCCCTGGGAGAGATGGTGATGCCTATGAGCCCGCCGTTCTCCCCCTGTTTGGAGAAGGAGCCCGGTCCAGTCCTGGGGCCTCGGCACAGACGGCGCTTGTGCTCGATGAAGACCAGGATGTCACCCAGAGGGAAGTTGGTCTGGCACTGGCCACAGGTCAGCAGGTCGTGCTCCCCGGGGCCCAGCCGACGAGGGCTGGGGGTGGCTGGCTCTGGAGATGGAGATCCTGCTCCTGAGTCATGATTGGCCTCTGCTGCGGGAAGAAGAGGAAGATGTCAAACTGAGAAACAGTGCATAAGGAGATTGAGTTATTCCTGATGTTACCTGATAAACGCCATCTCCCCCCACCACTCCAGATCATCATTACGTTCACAACTGACTCACTTTCATGGCATACAACGAATCTACTGTAAACCTGCTTCACCTACAAACACCTGCGCTGCTTATCTGTGAAAGATCTGCGTGGGTGGGACCCAGCACATACACTCTATGTATACGTATGTGCATGTGTGTGTGTGTGTGTGTGTCTGTGTGTTGGTGTGTGGCCAGGAAGCTATTCATCTCACAGTGCAGGCTGGGTTTCCGGTGAGGGCCCTTGCTGCACTGAGCTGTCAAAGCGAGACGACTGCCTTCACCACGTGGGAGCCCAGCGTGTGCAGAACAAAGCATAGCGCAGCGGAGGCCACATCCAGCAGAACGTGTGTGTGTGTGTGTGTGTGTTTTAATGTTTGTGTATCACAGAGAAAAGAAAAATGAGAATGGGGGAAAAAGAACAGTAAGATGTCTGAGTGTGTGTATATGAATAGAGCGGCTCACAGGTGAGCACGGGCACTGTATCCTCCACAGACAGAAAATCTATAAAGCCAAACCCTGGGTCCTGTTAAGAGAGTAAATCTCATTCTTCACAGATCTGACACAGCCATTAATAACCATTACACATTCTTCCCTCCCTCCTCCCCTATGGCACATTGACTCCCTCAGCTTAACGTAAATCCCTCATGGACGACCTCCCGTTTTTTTTGTTTTTTTTAAAAACACTACCCCGATGTACCAGTATGAAAATGTGTCCTCTTCCACAAAGCCCGGAGGAAACCTGAAGCTCCAGAGAGTAAAAGGGGGAGGAGGGGTGGGTGGGGGGGTGGGGGGGCTGTCTGAGCGAGAGGTACCCAGGAGAGGGATGTTGATGCCTGGGAGAGGAGCAGAGCAGCGTCGCCCGTCTCTGCAGCCCCTTCGCCGCCAGCACCTGCATCTTCCCCCTCCCAATCCCCTCCCTCTTTGCCTCTCGTCTCCAAACATGACACCCTTAATAACTCAGGGAGAGTGTCCTCGTTTTTAATTCTCAGTTTGTGGTAGTTGGGCGAAAAATCTCTAACGGGCCTCTGGTTCTCTTCAAACTCCCGATTATGACGGTTGAGTTTCACTGAATTCAATATGTCAAAGATTCCTTAACGACAATCAGTCTCACCACTCCCCACACACAAACACATTCGAGTCCACTCTTCACTTCACCCTGGAGTGATGATCCGATGCCAAATATCTTTTCTCTAAATGGCGATGGCTTCCTGGACGCCTGCCAGATCATTTCCATCTCATAATCTTTGGTGGCAAAGAAGGAACACAAACACATATTTACCTACAGTTCACAGCTTGTGGCCGTAAATCACATGGAGCAATGTTCCAGAGTGCTCACACAGACGGGGCCTGCGAAAGCGTGTGCATGCATGCATGCGTGCGTATGTGCGATGCGTATAAGTGGAGCTGTGCAGGAGCAGGAGATGTACCTGCTGACAAGAAGGCAGCCTCTCATTTCTGTGGAGTGAGACAGGTGGCATGAGACCTCGATCATCGTCGTGACAAATGAGTAAAAGACGAGCTCAAGTTGAGCGGCTGACAGACACCTGGGCATTTGAACTCGACTTTCTATCAGAGAGGCGCAGGGTCTGGGCTGTTTGTTAACCTATGGATGAGTGACGCTGCCTGGGGGCAGAATGCAGTAAATTAGGCAGGCGTTGGCACTGTCACCGTGCCACTGGAATATCAGTCGGACAGCTTCGACAAACCACGCCCGTCCCCGACAGCCGCTCACTCATGTGCGCCGCCGCTCACCTGTGTGAGAAAATCACATGTGCGATAAGGAGCCGAGCGGCGAACGCTTGCGGCGAAAAGACAGAAAAAAAAAAAGAGGAAGAATCAAGCGTGGACAAAAACACGCTGAAATGGAAACACGCTCTAATGTAGCCCATCATGGTGACAGACAGTGTCTAATTCCTCTGTATAAACTCCTATGTGAGAGGAACATGCTTGATAGGTAAGGGAGCAGAGCGGCACACTGTCAAACATGCCATCGTTGAGAAGGCGTGATGATAGCAATGAAACCCAGCTGTCTAACACAATACCACACACACACACACACACACACACACACACACACACAGCAGAGCTACGTTCACCCATGCACCGACAATCCTGCTCCTCTCCCTTATCGAGCATGAGTTGAGTCAGGCAGCCTTAGAGCACCCCCTATCAGTTTGATGAGGAGAGAGTCAGTTAGTCACTCCACCACCACCACCACCGCCGCTGCTGCTGCTGCTGCTGCTGCTGCTGCTGCTACAAACTGCCACTGCACAATATGTACCAGATGGGAGACACAGCTGAAGACAATGGGCCTCTTTCACCAATATTTCCATTTGTGTAAAAGGCTGCAAAAATATTCAAACACCCTGCCAGAAAAGTATTTAATGATGAAACAATGTTGTCGAAGGCTTTGAGGCATTGTCTCGAGTCGTTTTCTTTTAATTGCAGAATGTGTGCCATACAGTTGGGCGACAGATGAATTTGATCGGCAGGGTGTAAATAAGGCACCATCGAGACGATGTTAGCGACAGTGTTTTACACGGCGCCGGCCAGGTAAAACAGGCTCGGTGGGAAAGACATGCAAAAGTGCAGGGCTTAGCACTGCGAGTTCCTGCCGTGTCCTCAAACCTTAATTGCCACGATAAATCCCTTTAACGCCTTTTCATTGTTTCTATCCTTACGTAGCCTTATGTCTCAGCGATAGCTCCTCGTTGCTTCATTGTGTTGAGATAAAGGTATGGTACACTTAATTAGAGCAGAAGAACGGTCGTTTCACTGCACGCAAATGATGTTTTCATTTAATGTTGCATTAAGACCTGATGGGATTCTTCTCACAAACAGTGGTGAGACGGTGGAAGTTCTGACCTTACACAACAGTTTAGTACCAGCTGCACACTCTGTTCTGCTCGTGAAGGCAGAGTAAGGCCAGGGGCACTCGTATGACAGTCGACCACACTGTATGGGTTCAGACCTGTCTTTCCTCCTTTCTTTGTCTTCCACTTCCATTTGCTGAGCCGAGAGCGCGTGTACGCGCACGCGCACGCGTCCAAACCCCACAGGGAAAGTCGGGTAAGATTCATGCTGTCATTGAAAATAAATGACACCAGCAACGTTGCAGATGGTTGCAATCAAAAATTCAAACAACAAGCGGCCTCGCTTAGCCTATCCCCTTTTCTCGGCTGCGGCTGCCAAGGAAAGCTGCAACAGTGTGCGTTGTGTAAGGCCAGGCCTGTGTGTGTTTCATTATCTTATCACCATTTAATCTTTAGCAGCCTCGTTTCTTATCGTAAATCTAAGACGATCGACCCGAAAGTGAGCAAAATACGGCTCTTGCAGCTGACTGTGACTTGTCACTAAATCGCCATAAATGACTTGTAAGCTGCGAAGCATGACACGCGGCGGCGTAAATCAAATTTGCCAAACGATTTTAGAGGTACGGTAATAGTGAAAAAAAGGGGACTTTATAGCATTGCAAAATTGATTAAACGTGTTCGATAATAATATTGAAATATAGAAAGAAAATCCAAAAAGAAGACTGCGGTGCTTCATTGTAAATCATAAATCGCTCACCAATCATCTCCTGTGAGATGATCCTTCGCTCACCACTGTGTGTGTGTGTGTGTGTGTGTGTGTGTGTGTGTGTGTGTGTGTGAATATTCACTGGTGTTGCTGTGCGTACGGTGGGTTACTCTCTGGCGTTTGACAGCCATATGGTGCAAATAAAGAAGAAAACATTAACTGTTTCACAAGTAGCATGCCAGCTCTGAGCGTAAACAGTTATCACAAGGCGTTTTCCATGGTGGGATCCAGGAAATACTTCTCTGGGATATATCGTTGATATTGGATTGGAAAAAAAAAAAAAATACTGCTTGTGAAGGAGGGAGGCCTGTGATGCTGCAGTCGGCCCATATTAATGTGTGAGTAATGCGGGATAAGGATATTCCTGTGATGGCTCTCTTTTTGTTGTGAATGTTACTCAGGGCTGAGTCACAGACTGGAGGAGTCTCAAAAAGCCTAGAAGGGATGTTTGTTTTTTTTCTTCTGCAAAACCTTAATTCAACAACGGATGAAGAGTGAGCAGGCGGTCACATTCTACCTAGACAGTCTGGCTTGTTAAGTGCATTTGTTAAAGTGTGAACATTTCACAGTTAGTATGCGTTTCGAGTGTGTGTGTGTGTGTGTGTGTGTGTGTGTGTGTGTGTGTGTGTGTGTGTGTGTGTGTGTGTGTGTGTGTGTGTGTGTGTGTGCTTTCCTTGGCACTTCCTGGAGCATTGCGTACATTCATGGCAGTTACAGTCTCTTATGTATGTCCCTCTTCATGTCTGGCCTGGCAGGTAGATTTCCAGTACATAGTCTTCCTCTAAAAGCCTGTCCAGAAATATGCTGATATTCAGGTTCTCTGTGCTCCCAAGTAGAGCATGACCTATAGGTCCGTGGCTGCAGGGCAGAAGGCTGCTGCGTTCAGTTACACCGAATAACCCCTGATCTGACATGTAGCTGATATATGCTGGCAACGGGCAGGATCTTCAACTGTGTAAGCCGATACCTTGACAACTCATGCTAAAATCCTGTGACGTTGAAGTCGCCCCAGTGATATTAAAATTAATTAAAATGTACCTATGTCCGTTTTTTTAACTCTTACAGTCAACGACTGTGCAAACCTCACCTCATAACATGTTGACTCAATCAAATTACAGTTTGGTTTTCCCCTAGCGCTTCTGAGATCCTTCAGCCCGAGGTGGGATCCTGGTCCTCTCCAGACCCACCCTGCTGAAGGAAACAGCCCGAAGCGACATGCAGCCTCCAGACATCAAATGATAGCCACACTTGAAAGGTTTCACCCATCGCAGGCTCCGAGATGTGGCGTCACGATTAAGATATCCTTTACATACGGTAAACACACCTTCAGCGCTCTGTGCAAACATCTCTGTGGATGAAGGCTCACAGATGCACATTGTTCTCAGGGATCAAACAAGAGTGCGCAGGTTCACAATGTCCAGTTTGGGCAGGTTTGGTGGCTTTACAGGACACCGAGAGGGGGGAACACGGGTAAACAACACCTTGACGGATCATTGTGGCCATGCACTTGTGCATCTTGGGTCAATGTCACAGCTGGAAGTCATAGTTTAAAGAGCATGTATAATGTGAGAGAACAGGTAGGACGGGGTTTAGGCCCTCCAGATGACCCAGCTCCTTCTCCACATGCTCCAACAGCACCTTCCACAAAACCTGAACCTGTCAACCTCTGAGCTGAACATCAGCCGTTCAGCAGCATTTTGCTCACAGGCGTAGCTCAACCTCAGAGACAGGTTTGACACTTTCAGTTTGTCCACTCAGGTCTGCAGTGACAATGAGGGACGTATAGAAACAAGTCATAAAAAGCCCCAGTGGAGAACGGATGAGACAAATCATTTACATTTCAACTGTAAAATAATCTGCATGCAGCCCGGACAAGACACATGCAGATTATACAGTATGGGGGTTTTGCAGAATTCGCATAAATAGACGTCAAACAAAAATGACCCATATAGCCTGAAGGAGGGGTGGTAAACATGTATGTAAAACTTGAACTTGAACTCATTCCCTTTGAAATGAATACAAAGATGAACTTGTTGATTTTTTTTTTTTTGCAATCTTAAATACGTCTGAGGTAAAACTGAATAGTGGGGTTAGATTTTTTTTTTTTTTTTGCACAGTTGAGAATGAACACCAGCTCCGTCTCCATCTTAATTAACTGACAGACAGCGACTGTGAGAGAGAATAGAGTCAGATCAATAGTGAGGCAGGATCAATATTTGTCATCAGCCTAAAATCTGCTGAGGCTGCATCTCTCTCTCTCTCTCTCTCTCTCTCTCTCTCTCTCTCTCTCTCTCTCTCTCTCTCACTCCCTCACACACACACACACACACACACACACACACACACACACCCTCCATCAGCAACACACAACAAAAACACTGCTTGTGGCACACATGTCTGATTTCAGATTGGAATGATTATCTGAAGGATCAATGATTACTGCTGTATAGTCTAAATGTGTCTGGTGGGACGGAACGCGCCTTTTTTAGCCCAAAACCGAGAGTGGCCAAAGATTACATCATGAACTTCTGCAATGAATTACCCAGATTAGGCCTCTATGAAATTGGATTTGGGCAGAGCAGAGCGCAGGGAGATGGAGGTTAGATTGATATAATTGATTAGAAATTGGATTATGCGACTTTTTAATCACATGCTCCCATTACAGAAAAATAATCAAAATAAAACATGCTGAACACTTAATCTGAGCAATTTAATCTCATTTAGTGGTCGCAGCTCTTATCACTTCAAACTCAGTTCTGTCACTTTTAATGTAAAATGCAATGTAAACAATTACATTGCATTCATAATTTGAAAAAAAAAAGTTTAGAATGTTGTTACAACGTGTGTGTTGCACCTTTTGTTGCATTTTTAAATTGTCGTTAAAGCACGAACAGGCCTGCCTCTGTGTGTGTGTGTGTGTGTGTGTGTGTGTGTGTGCGCGCGTGTGTGTGTGTGTGTGCGTGTGTGTGTGTGTGAATTTAAAAAAAAACAAAATTCAAAATTCTAATAGAAGTTTGTGATAAAGTAAAGAAAATACACCTTGACCTTATTTAAAATAAATACAAAGGTGGAGCCTCGTGTCACAATGTGGGGAACATGTGTGTGCAAAATTGTGCATTACTGATAACAAGCTCATACACGCGCAGTGGAATGGTCCGTGCACATTCAATTACACACACACACACACACACACACACACACACACACACACACACACACACACACACACACACACACACACACACACACACACACACTTTGTGTCATTAGCTCATCGTCGTAGAAAAAGTCATGTGAAGCTGCAAAGGGCACATTTGAAATATTGGCCTCCTCCTGGGTCCTAATAATGAAATGTTAAAGTTTAACATCATTATTAATCCACGTGATTAATCCCATCCACGACAAAGGGAGCTTCACATGTGTTGTGTTTTGACTTTAGCACATGGTAAATTAATTTTCACGTCCCAGGTCAATTGTGCGTAATTCACGTCTATGTGAAATCCTGAAAACGGCGCGTGCACGTGCACGACTTCACCCTGTAAACACTGATGAATTAAAAACTACAAATGGCAGGGAGCATGATGAAGGTGGAGCGGAGGAGTTGGACTCACCTTGTATTGTCTCCCTGTGCGTCAACGATAAGTGCTGCGGGTTCACCTGCTTGCGGCGGGACATTGCCCCGGCATTTACTCTGGCATCGCCCGGTGAACGGCACTTGGAGTCGGCTTGGACCGTGGTGTCGGTCTGCTTCGGATCGCAGGGGACCCAACTTTTTTTTTCTCTAAAAAAAAAAGCCTCGTCCCTAAATCCCTTCGCGAGTCGCAGTCCGCGGCGTGGGGTGGAGGACCGGCGGGGGTCGGGACGGGAGCGCGTGGAGGAGCAGCTCGTCCGCAAACGTCCGACAGACAGCGCAGGACTCAACACCTGGATTGAGGAAGCCAAAGTGCAAGTGTTTTAGGAAGCAGTCGAATGTGAGTGGCCGATGAGCTGACTAGCGCGCAGGAAGGTAATATGTTTTTTTTGTTTGATTTTTTTTTTTGTGTGCAAATAAAAATGAAATAAAAAAATGTACAAAAAAAAATAAAATCCAGCAGTGCCCACCTCTGCAGAGACCGCGGTGACAGATGAAGTACGGCGCACTCCACCGGCGATAGCTACTGGCTCTTGAGCGTTTCCTTCTCCCCCTCTTCTCTTCTTAATTCTAATGGTGTGATTATATCATCTGGGGTCTGGCGGCTGCTGTTTACTCTAGGTGTTCCCTACAGTCCTTCCATTTCAGCAGCGGTGCGCTAAAATGACCCTTTGGCACTGACTCCTCCTGCGCGTTTTGGCATCGGTGCGCGGAGCGGCAACTCTTGGCTCTGGTGGCAGGAGGCTCGCTGATTGAGAGAGAGAGAGAGCGAGAGAGAGAGAGAGAGAGAGAGAGAAGAGAGAGAGAGAGAGAGAGAGAGAGAGAGAGAGAGAGAGCGAGAGAGAGAGAAAGGGGGAGGGAGGGGGAGAGAGCAGGCGGGCAGACAAGACACCTCCTCCTCTCTCTCGACCAACAAGCAGAGGTCCAATGTTTCCCAGCTCCCAACAGTGTCGAGGCTACTTCTTGTTGACTCACACGACGAGGAGAGGCGCTGTTTGGGAGGACCCCGAAAGCAAATCTGCATAGGGGTGCGTGCGTGCGCGCGTGCATGGCCGGGGTTGCCTCTCTGCAGAAGTGTGGAGGAGATTCAAGTTCAAGTGCGTCTGGGCGACATCCATCGCAGACGTGTGAGGAGGGCGCAGGTGAGGGGCGCGCACTGCCTCTGGGGAAGAAGAGGGGATGGGGGCTCGTGTGGGCAACTGGTCAATAGAATCTGCAATAGAATCACTGTCAAGTTGTAGAATCTCAAATAAAACCTCCACCTGAGCTCCACTGATCACTCTCTGCAAAAGTAAAAAAAAAAAAATACAAAAAAATACACAAAAAAAAAAAAGGTCAAGTGTTTCTATTCATTTCTTTAATCCGTTTACAACTTCCTTCCTTTCATACACCAGCTGTAGTTGTGGGGCATCATAGCACAAGGAGATCTTGATAAAAAATCACATGCACATCCCTACCACCCACATTAAGATCACACTAAGTGAATATTTCATCGCAGAGAGTCACTGCTGCCGTGCTATTCTGGCATTAATCTGCTTTGCAAATGACCAAAGGACACAACTGAGCACTACCACACATGATTGATATGAATGCAAGGCACACCTATTTGGTTTCACATTGGATCAGAGAGGAAGCCCAGCATGCTGCATCTTTGTTGTGAGGATAATTTAAACATGTTGTGAGGCAACAGTACCCTCTGTTGGCACAGTCTGGACACATTACAGCCAGAGATGCCTAAATACAGCCAGGCTGCTTTTACTCTCATTTTCAGGGGCCAAGCCTCCATTCACAATTTGAGAGAGTCCTTGAAGAGCAGATCAGGTTCACTCAGTGGCAATTAATGGCATTAATGGGCCATCATCCCGCACATAATTCATTGTATTCACTTAGATCAGTGTATGCAGAGATAAGTGCTCAGCGATAAGAACCCGCTCAAGGTTCTTTCTTTTTTCTTTTTTTTTTTAAGCGATCCTAAACCAACAAGTGCTGTAATTTGGCTGAAATGCATTGTTGGGTAAAAACAAATGGCTAATACCAGCATTTAAAGTTGACACTATTTCCTGGCTGATCTGTGGAGGGAAGTGTGCAGTTATAGCAATACATTTTATAGTCGGCCATTAATAAATCATGGTGGGCAATTTTAAGAGCATTAGAAGTTTGATTGCTTCGGGGCAGGCCTAGGGGACTTTCAGGACAGTAATTATTTATATAAATGAAATGTCATCTCAGCTCTGGCTCAAGTAGACATAACCTCAGCAGACTCCACATGGAAACACTGCAGCACAACAGCTATCTGTCACAGATAGGCCGCGCATGTTGTCGAGCATATTGCTTTGACTGGGGCGCATAAATTTGGTATGTGATATTACATGAAATGTCTTCTTCTTCGTCTTCTTTGCATCAGGCCGAGAGAGCAACAGCAGCTCTGGACACATTAGATGCTGAAGGAAAACATTATTCCAAGTTCATGCACACACACACACACACACACACACACACACACACACACACACACACACACACACGCCGTCCCTTCTGGCTGCAAGCAGCTCCTTGATCCTTACCCATGGGTTTCTCAATAATACATCAATGTCTCCATTATAGCTTGTATCTGCTGGCTCTGGGCAAAGGCAGTTTAAGCTGGGTTGCACAGGGCTAACATACCACAAACACCCTGCTTGTGGACACAGGAAAGGTTTTAAGTCCAAAGTGTTGCCTCTGAGGAGACAAGCATCTCGTGTGGTAAGTGCCTCCGCTCAATGCAAGATACCTGAGCACCCTGCAGGGCATCGCCCACACCAGAGAGGAAGCTACGTGCAAAACAAAAAGCTTTGTCCAAGTAACAAGGGACAGAGATGTTCTTGGCATTTCAGCTCTGTCACCCCAAACATTTAATGATATTCCAGCCACTCATAAATTATGTTAAAACACAGAAATCAGCCGCAGGACGAGATTCAACTCTTTCACGTCAGTGGACAAGAGTGCAGGCAACTCAACGGGTTCAGATTCCGGGTCACAACCTTTGTCACATCCTTTTATCTTCCATTTTTCATGTCTCTCCAATCTGTCAACTCTCAGAGGACGACCAACATAACATTCATATCTGAAAATACGTCGGCGTATGTGTACAACGACGGCACAAAATGCAGTTTTTAAGAGCTGAGGGAGAATTAGAAGTGTACTTGGAGGTCAAGTGTAGGAATGGGTCAGGGCAGCTACTTTTGATGTGTTTCACCACATCGTTACAGAACTGACATCAACAATGAAAGGACCATTCTAGGACAGCTCATGGAAATATGAATATTGCTCTGGGATTTACTTATAGTTAGGGCTTCATTATGCAATGTTTAATATTAATACAGAAAGTGCAAGTATATATTATTCATGAGCTGATTTACTGTGGCTGGTGTGTGTGTATGTGCACTTGGTTTTCAGTACCTCTTGAAGACCTTTCCCAACATAAGACCTGACCTTTTCATGACCAGTAGACCTGATGGCGACCAACGCCTGATCCTTGTGACGCCACACATCATTTCCAAGCTCCTGGTTAATGTCATTAGACGATGGGTTGGCGTTATGTTAAGGTTGGGGTAAGCTATGAGTTGGGCATGGTTACGGTTAGGGTATTCAAAATGAATGGAAGTCAATAAAAAGTATCCTAATAAGAATAGCTTTGCAAATGTGTGTGTGTGGACTTGAGTGACAGATTGAGACGCTCCCTTGCTACAGGCAATACAACCAGACAAGGCTCTTACTTTTCTACAGGACACATCCCGACAATTCCTCCCACAGTTAAGAGGATTTGTCCGAGCCCAGCTGAATGTATAATACATGCAGATGCCAAATTTTAATTTGGACGCAGTAAATGATTAATTGCTGTTTTTTTCTCGGAAGTGAGGCCGGTGGGGGAATGATGCAGAGAGCACAAGATGTTAAATGTAGCCTGCACTTACACTGCAACACTGAAAGCACTCAGAGGTGCAGGGTGATGATGGTTATCATGTGGTTTTAGTAGTATCACATTCCAGGCAAAGGAAAACAATAAGAGAGTCATTTGTATTCAACATAAAAATTATTCATTATTCGACCTAGTTCTCTTTCTTTGATGGATTATTCAGTTAATGTTGCTACTGCCCTACGTTTTCTTATTATAAGCTATTGCTCACAGGTATTTAGATAAAATTAAAAGGTTTTTACATGAATAAATGCATCAAGTTATTTTTGATCTTTCATTGTCAAAATTCAGTCATGGATATCGATCTAACAAGCCACCTGTTGGCTACATGACTGAACAAGTCAAGTTTTTCACAGATCAGAATGACTGAATATTGATTGCAGTTGAACATGTATTGTAGGTATAGTCTGTTTGGATGTATATTTTAGATGTACATACGTACATGCTGGTACTATAAACATTAGTGTTTTCATTTCAATTGCTGCTCCCCCTTCACCTCTGGCAGTCATTTTTGTTTGAATAAATATTTAAAAATGGTGATACAGAAACTTGGTGTTATGTCTTTTTCTCATTCATGTTGGAAAATAACTGTAACTTTCTTGACAGTTATTCAACCTCTACCTAAGCGATTCAAAACTTGTGTGCTGGTCTCTGAGGCTTCAACATTTTTTGTTTGAACACAAACGTTAGTTTGTCTTAGCTGTTGCTTAAAGTTAGAGCTGGGAAAACGTAATCTAGTTTAATCATATGGGGCAAATTTACTACACTACACAAATATAATTTTAGTCATTATTAACCATTTTGTGTGGCTTCCTTGGTTTTGTAAAATAAATGTAGGTGTAAGGAAAAACGAAAACACTCACAAGTATAATATTGTTTTAGTCTTATTGCCCTTGGATTCAACTTGTCAGAGATCTTTGTCCATTTCATGGGTTGTTTACCATTGAACCTGTGTTACTGTGTTGTTGTAAATATATATGTTTTGGTCGTGACTTTTATTTAAGATATTTTAGCAAGGTCATAACGCACCTTTCTTTTCACATATGGTCAAATTATAAACTGCAAAAACCAGTCCTGCCTGGGAACGCCCACTAGTAGTTATTTGTCTCCCTCTAGTGGCCGGTACTGGAAACAACATATTTTCAAAATACAAAGATTTATTAAAAAGAGGTTATTTCCCTATTCCACACTCCAGTTCACCATCTCTCACATTACCACTCAATAGAGATTTAGATGTAGAAAATGGATTGAATTAAGTGAACAAAAAATGATTAACTAAAATCCAACTGAATCACATGTGTATCATATGCGTACTGCGTCGTGACATCATCCGAAAGCCTCTGACGTGTTATACAATGGCGATGCCCTTGTTACAATGGGGACTGATGTAAAACGTTAGTTTCCAGAGTGATCGTGTTTAACTGAGGATTTACTTGTTCAGTTGTTGTGTTTTCGGCGAATCAGTACGGAGCCTACATGTTAAAGGTAAGAGCGGCGTTTGGTCGCGGATTAATACTGCGACAGCCCAGCTGAAAGCTGAACTACTTCTGACGGGTTGTGGGGCTCCCAGCCTCGGCGGTGTAAGCACCGCGAGTTGAGCGGGTTAAGCTAGCCCAGGTTAGCCGCTGCGCCTGGGGAGATCACACTTTTCTGATAAAGTGACGAGCCCGGCTGCCTCTACGTGGACAGTCCGTTTAATATTAACCCTCTGTTGTGTCACAGTGGCTTTACACGTGTATTTAACATGTACCTTTAGCTCAAAGTCTACGTACATCTGTGTATTTAGCCCGGGAAAGCTAACGTATGCTCTCGGTAGCAAGAAGCTAACGCTCCTCGCATTGAGCAACACAGAGCTATCCGTTTCGTCGTTCCAAACAGAGGGTAAGTTATACTTGTTGTCAGACATTCAATGTATCTCTTTGTTGGGTCGTGTGTGTTGTACATTGCTGTTTTGGTAGCTCCGGGGTTAATGTTAGGTGCAGTTTACCTCGGAATGAATGAAGAGGAGGTGGTAAACATCCTCGTCGCACGGTGTCCTCGATGCTACTCCACTGGCTCATTAACGACAATTGAACTCACCTGGCTTTGACAACACATCAGACATGAGGCCACTTCGCTCTGCTGAATACTGGCAACCTGTTCCGAAGTGTTCATCTCAATGTGGATCGGAAGGAAGTTGTTGGGAATACAATTACGTCCGGTTTTCAAATTATTAACTTTACCACATGATTTCAAGTGGTTTTAATCCTTTTTAAAGACCAAACAAAAAGACCCCGACCCTACCCGACTCAACGTTCGAGAGAACTAACATGACTCATCTCTGTTTTTCATTTAATCAAACTCTCCCCCCCATCCACTGTGAATGATTATGATAAAAGTGTCAGGAATGACACTGATGTTTCCGCCAATGAGAATTAATTTCTCACAACCGGAAGTTGTGAAAAATACACTTCCTACAAAATTAGTACCTCACTTAAGTGGAACTTCATTAGATACAAACAAACTTGTATTTTTGATGTCTAATGCACAAAAGTGAACACAACACAGGAATATACCTATACCTGTATCATTGTCCTCCCTGACTTTTTGGCAGTTATCTCCTCTAACTTCAACAGTTCAAACATCAAGTC
>JAFBJT010108756.1:1665-11939 GCA_016785325.1 Chascanopsetta lugubris
TGACTTGGTTTTATCTTTTATCGTTTCATTCTGACCAGTCGATGCCGGGTTTTCCATAGGTGAGCTCATTTTTTTTTGCTTTGTATTTTTTTATATTTTGTCTCATGAAGTTTCATCGGGGACAATACTTACATAACAATAATGTAACTAAGAAAATAAACAGGGGTCGTAAACAGTAGGTCAATTGTCCGATTTCTACAAAGGAGGATGTGTCCTTGTAATAAAGGTGTTTGCTGCAGTGCACCAAATATCAACATGTGCTCCATTTCATCACATACCAACAGCAAAACCTCGAACCTGTTGAAGTGTGTTGATGTGGCATCAGCTGCAGCTCACAAACGTGCACATGCAGTGTTTCCCCCACCCCCCCCCCCCCCCCCCCCCCCCCCCCCCCCCCCCCCCCCCAGCCAGACACACACGGCCCCCAACACCCCCCCCCCCCCCACACCCACACCACCACCACCACCACCACCCCCTCCCTCCTCCTCCTCTGCTCAACCCCAGCATAAATAATGCCTGTATAAGTGAGCTACAGAGCTGCAGCAGCAGCTGCTGCTGCGTTAGCCATGTTTCTTTTTCTTTTCTTTTTATGAGTCATGCTATGACACCGCGGCCCAATGCGAGCTGTAATGAGCCCTCCTCCCTCCTCCCTCCTCCCTCCTCCCTCCTGCCTCCTCCCTCCTGCCTCCTGCCTCCTCCCTCCTGCCTCCTGCCTCCTGCCTCCTACCTCCTGCCTCCTGCCTCCTGCCTCCTCCCTCCTCCCTCCTCCCACTTCCCTCCCCCCCCCCCCCCCCCCCCCCCTCTTGGAAAAAAAAACGATGCCTCTGCCTGCCTACGGGTTCAGGTAAAGGAGTGGAGAGTTTGTCTTTATTGGCCGTGCTGCTCAGTGTTGGGTTACTCTGCCATTAAAGTGATAGATGGCAATTAAGGTGCAGAGTGCTGACTAAAGTTAACATGTAAACGTAGAGGGAATGAAAGTATTCAGACGTGCAAACCATGGAAGTAACAGACACTCTTTTACTGTAAATGTCGGATATAAAAATCCTTGTGTGAGTGTCAAAATATTTTGGGGTCGAACGTGAACTGGAGTTGAACTGAGCGGCGGCAGCTGTCTGGAGTGTGCCACTGCACTTCCCCTTCCACAGCTGTGGAGATCATCCTGGAATAATAACTAAATTAATCCCCTTCACATCTCCCTGTTTGTCATTAATGTTGGATCTTGCCCAATTAGGAAGGAGACACCTGTATAAGTGATGATGATTGGCAGAGGTATAGAGTCACATTTCACGGTGAGTCCATCAGAGGCAGAGGTGGGCGGGCGCTCACGCACCAACACAAACACAAACAAAGGGATGAATCCATTATCATCATTATCAGTATCATTATTTTCATTATTGTTGTGGTGAAACTAGAAGAGTGGAACTGGCAGCCATTTTGTCCAGAAAGCGAGTCCGTCACCAACGACCTCTGGATACTAACAAACTGAATCTGCATGTAGAGATATATAAACAAAAGTCTTTAAACGCAGCGTCTCATACTATCTGATTTGTTTGAAAGAGAAACAGAAGCTGAACCGAACATAAACCACTGACAACTCTGATCTGCAAGAGTCACTGGGCTGAAATGTTTACCACCTCCGTAAACAAAGAAGGAAAATGTCTGAACAGACTCGTTAGGCTCCGACGGAGGACGCGCACTCCCCCCCCCTCTTCCATTAAAGTCACACAGGCAGAGTTAATGCCCTCCTACTTGTGGTGTAGCGTTACAGCGGGCTCCATGAAAACGTGCCGGCTGTGCATTAACCGATGTCACATGTTTACCGAGCGGCGAGCCCCCGTCTCCGCTCCCAGACGGGTGGAGGGCGGCGGCGGGGCTTTCAAAAGCCCATTTGAGGAGAGACGGGTGGTGCGAGTGCGCGGAGTCATTGAGTCCCTCTGTCAATCAGAGGAGAGGTGACGTGAAGAAGTGAAAGTCGAACCCATTTCTTTTTTTTTTCGAAATCTCAGTGTTAAGGTGAGTCTTCAGACGCGCTGTTCATCACTTTTATGAGGGTCAAGTGGACGCGGCGGTGCAGAGGAGTCAGAGGAGGAAGTGGCTAATGACGGCGCGTTTACTCAGAGACGCACATTCTCTGCAGCGTCTCGCCCTGACTCTGCCAAACAGAAGTGTTTCACGGCGTATTTATTTAAACCGGGCTCACCGTGTGACTCACGCGCAGTGATGGTGGCAGTGGAATGCAGTGGCTTGCATGTAGCTATGCAGTGGTATGCGGTGACTCATCCACTTCCTATGCAGGAGCGTGGGGACTGATTCACAATGAAGATGTTGGACGCAGTGTGTAAGACTTTGGTCATTTTTGTCACTTCTAAAAATATTACAAAACAATGAAATACCGACATTTTCATGAATTTATAATCACGAAAATCTTTCTTTTTTTTTTTTTTTACGTGACCCGAAAATGAGCCCATGTAAGGGGGGGGGGGGGGGGGGGGCCCCTCTTTGGGGGCCCCCACAATGAAATACCGACATTTTCATGAATTTATAATCACGAAAATCTTTCTTTTTTTTTTTTTTTTTTACGTGACCCGAAAATGAGCCCATGTAAGGGGGGGGGGGTCCTCTCTGTGGAGGCCGCCATGTTTTCACAGTCGTGAAACAACACAGTAAAGTTTGATACATTAGCAATTGTATCATCATCATTAAGAATCGCACAATAATCACTAATCACGGGATAATGAACTAATTGGAGCAGTCAAGCAATCACGAGAGACCACGGGTCAGCTGAGCAATCGGAGCAGAAGGTGAAGGAGAGGGAGGAGCTAAGAGTGAAAACAGGGGGGGTGGACAGGAGAGTGGGAGCCCCTCGCTGGTACATCTCAAAATATTAATATTGTGTGCACGTCCTGTCCGTCAATCGACTGAATACACTCGTTCTAAAGTGGGCGGAGCTCCACTGACAACACCTATAGAGCACATGGGCCACACCAGAGAAGTGTGTATATTGTGTATTCAAACAAGTGAAAAGGGCCACAGGGTCTGTTCTGCATTACCCAGGTGTTACTCAGTCATGTGTCAAACAAAGCGGAAATGTTCATCGTGACAGACAGCAGACGCCCCCCCCCCCCCCCCCCCCCCCCCCCCCCCCCCCCCCCCCCCCCCCCCCCGCGCGCGCGGGCGTCCCCCCCCCCGTCATCCCCTCCACCCGAAAGCAGCGCAGTGTGCGTGCATGTAGCTTCCAGTGAGCGACAGGGAAGCATTTCAAACATGCAGAGTGGGGCCCCCCGCTTTGACGGACGTGCGCGTTGTGGGCAGGTTTTCTGGGTTTCGCTCTGAGTGACAGTGTAAAGGCAACGAGGTCAGCGGGGACGGGGGCAACTCGGCCTGCTTCATTTCCTCCGGGGGGCCGAGGCTCAGCTCAGGTCCAGAGACGCCTGATGAGACCCTCAGAGGTCAAGCCACCGGACCGGTTCTGCCACGCATGCCCGGCTCTGTTCGTCCCGAGGGGCAACCTCCTGTGCAGACGGATGAGGCGCAACTGGAGGTGAAAATACTTGCAGTTCAGAGCGTAACCATTGGGGGCAGACTCCCAAAGGGGACAAATCACCATAGACTCCCGTGGGAAAATGAACTACTTTCGAGGTGAAGTGGTCTCACTCAGTCACATGTTTTCCCGTGACGACCGTACAGGGGTGAATTTTTTGCCAACTCGCTTATTTTTTATTATATCGACATTCGAAATGACACGTAACTATTATTCATGTTTGAGCTCTTCTGACCTGTTTTTATTTATATTTAAATCTAGTTTATGCTGCATGGTGCTTATTCTGTACAGCACTTTGGAACTTTATGGTTGTTTTAAAGTGCTTTATAAACAAAGTTGGATTGGATTCGTTTGGATAAGTAAGGGCATGGTCTCCTGACTGACACTGGCACCACGAGCCGACCCACTGCTTCGTCTGTGCTCCACCTCTTTGCTCGTTTCTGCATGAACCAGGAGGAGGAGTTAGGATTCGGCAAGATGGCCGACGAGGGACACGCCCACAATTTGCCACAAATCCACCCCCGCTGAATCCAATGGGCGACGTCGCGGACGTTACGTCCATCTTTATATACAGTCTATGGTTCTTCCATGACAAGCTCTCTGCTTCCTCTCTCTCTCTCTCTCTCTCTCTCTCTCTCTCTCTCTCTCTCTCTCTCTCTCTCTCTCTCACTGGACACAATAAGGACGAAGGAACATGGCGGAGAACCTGTGGTACAGTATCTCATGTGTGGTCAGGTGCTGTTTTCGTTTCCGTCCTAAATCCGCCCACATTACAATGCGCGAGGTCAAGCGTAAAGGAAGTTTCCTCAAGCGGGGAGACTTAAGCTCTTTGAGCTTCGGTCTCTCCCGGGTCGACCAAGCACAGCGTCCCACCGTGGGACTCAAACCCGTCCACCGCGCCGTCGCCTCCCTTAACGAGGCCTTTGTGGTGGTTTCTATCATTGTCAGCGATGCCTCATTTAGCCCAGCAACACACGGCGACCTTCTGTGGGGGAAGGAGGCGAAAGAGAGAAGAAGACGAATCGAGTTGTTTGTGGGTCGTGTATCGGCTGAGGGGCTGTGAAGACGGCAGGACACCGGCGGCTGCTGCTCATGGGCACTGCGGCAAAGTCTGGGAGATGCAGATGATGGCTGACCTCGCGACAAACTACTATTGTTACCTTTGGGCTCAATTTGCCCTCAGGATGTGATGGGTGGTTTCTATCATTGTCAGCGATGCCTCATTTAGCCCAGCAACACACGGCGACCTTCTGTGGGGGAAGGAGGCGAAAGAAAGAAGAAGACGAATCGAGTTGTTTGTTGGTCGTGTATCGGCTGAGGGGCTGTGAAGACGGCAGGTCACCGGCGGCTGCTGCTCATGGGCACTGCGGCAAAGTCTGGGAGATGCAGATGATGGCTGACCTCGCGACAAACTACTATTGTTACCTTTGGGCTCAATTTGCCCTCAGGATGTGATGGAGAGAAAAAAGCAGCCATGGTGGATCTCAAAGGTCTGGAGGAGGAGCTTCAACTCATGTTTGTTCATCCATCCATCCATTCACTCATTCATCATTCTATTCATCAAAGCTTCAACACCTGTCATCCGTCCATGCCAAGTCTCAACAATTCAAAGTTAAACATACGTCATCTATCCTTCCATTCATCTCAGCTTCAACACCTGTCACCCGTCCATCCATCATCCGTCCATCGTCCATCCATCTATCATCATCCATCTGTCCATCCAAGTTCCAACCATCAATCCATCCATCGAGGCTTTAACACCCGTCCTCCATCCATCCATCTTCAAACAATGCCTGCCATGTGACCATCTCTTCATCCATCCAACCTTCAAAAATGGATGCCGTCCATCCGAGTCTCGACACCCGTCCTCATCCATCCACGTGCGCTTGAACACTCCTTTGACCTCAAAACCACCCATTCATCCAGATCACAGCCTCCCAGCTTCTCTCAGGTGAGGACCTGCCTCTGCCGTCTCCATCTGTGGCGTGGGACATTCGCCCTGTGTCCACACCTACTTTGTTTTCAGTCTCCTCACTAGTTCTCCCTCCTCCGGTGTCACATCCCCACATCTCCACACACACACACACACACACACACACACACTCCTCTCTGTGGTCAGAGCCCGAGCATAAAAACAAAACCCCCTCACCAGCTCCACACGAGAACACTGCCAGATCCTCATGTGATATTGATGAAAGGCTCCGCCCAGACGGCTTATAGATTTTCTCCCTTTCTTTGAAGAACATCCGAATCTCTCGTTGTTGTTCGGAGACTCGTCGGGCCGAGAGATGAAAACCTGCTCTCCGGGGATTTTCGCCGGAGATCAGAGGGTTGTGAGCTCTCCGCTCGCAGAACACGGAAGCACCCACGTGTCGGAAAGCAGGAACCACATGAAAACATCAAACACAGCTTCAAACTGTGACTTGAGTGAGCTGTCTTGCTGTCCGAACCCTTAAAGGTGCAGTGTGCAAGATTTTGGTCATTTTTGTCACTTCTAAAGATATTCCAAAACAATTACACACTGACCTTTGCATGAATTTATAATCACCTAAATGTTTGATTTTTTCCCCAATACCCTTAAATGAGCCCATTAATGTATATTTACGCGAGGAGGGGGGTCCTCTCTGTGGAGGCCGCCATGTTTTTACTGTGGTCAAAGTGGACGTACGAGTGGACAACACTCTGTGAGTTTGACTAATGACAATTGAAGTTGACCATATAAGTTCTCCTGCATGTTCAGAAGGGTCAGTGTGAGGTGATGGATACAACGTTCAACATCACCAAATCATACACACTGCACCTTTAAGTCTGAATCAGAACTGTCATCGAAACAACAAACAACAACCAAGTTTTCCAAGCCAGGGGGTAAAGAAAGTTTTAAAGGGCAGTTTCAACAAGGGCTTTCTTCACTTCACTGCCCCCCCCCCCCCCCCCCCCCCCCCCCCCCCCCCCCCCCCTCCCCTTCTAAAACACCCGCCCCCCCTCCCTATTCTTGTTAACCACTCTCTGGTGAGATTTAATCAGACCTACACCCCGTCACCCTCAGTTCACAAACCCCCGGTGGTGGCAGAGCGTCTCTTGTGGCCGACCACAGGTAAACATCTCGGAGGGGAAGCCGGTACTTTTCCAATTCAGAGGTTTTGGCTGCAGAGTCACTGACGGAGGATGGAGGAGTGTGGATGCTGGCAGCGCTCCGCCCCTGTGAGACCACTACGACCTCCGACATCCTCAACCACAGGATCTCAGGCACAGCCAACATGTACTGCCCTGACACACACACACACACACACACACACACACACACACACACGATACAGTGTGTCTTGTGTTTTACTGAGATCTGTATACAGCACAAAAGGGCTATTGGATAAAATTTGTGTTTTTTGTCCTTTTATAAAAAAACTGTCGACTATATATCAATGAACAAGGTGACGAATCATATATCAATGTCAGTTAAACTTAGAATGAGCGACAAAAAAGATTGTAAAGGTTTATGACACCAAGACATCATTTGCATTTTCGTCACGGCACCGCAAATGTACTTCATGTATCGGGAGAACCTTATTCTATGGAGGTTTAGAATTGTGCATAATTAAGGGCGTGGCCTCTTGAGTGGCACCCGGATCCACCCCAGCTCCATCTATGGGCCTCTTTGCCCTGTTTGGATGAACCAGGATATAGGAGGAGTTTGGCGATCGGCAAGATGGCTGACTGGTGAAGCTCCCACCATGAGCCTCACAAGAACTCGGCGCAAACCTATGGGTGACGTCACGGACGCGACATCCATCTGTATATACATGTATATACATGTATATACATGTATATACATGTATATACATGTATATACATGAAATACCATGTCTTCAATTTTCTCTCTTTTTCACTATTGAAGTCAATGAGCAGAACAGTACCTTATATTAGCAGGGGTCCACTGACCAATCACAAGGTATTTATTTATATGTATTCAGAGATTGTTTGTCAAACTTTGTAGATACAATGACCTCATTTGAACAATATCATTACGGCTCCGCCTAATCCTTTGAACGGTAAATAGTGCTGTGCGACTGTTGTTACAATAAACACTCGGATCATTTGCTCTGCTTGCTCAGACAATAGAAAACTTAAAAAGCAATTTGAGTCGAGAGCTGTGGCATCATGGTAATCATATCGCTCCCCCTCTAATTAGCGCACAGCCCGAGGAGCTTCCAGTACAAAAACATTTGTAAGACCAGGTGTACAAGTACTGCACTCGTTATAACTTGAACTGTATGATTACGCGTCGTACCAGAGGTCTTGAAGAAGGTATCATCCGCGGCCGGGTGTGAACAATGCGGGGAAACTGAGTCATCGTCCTTCGTGTCAAGGTTCCATTCAGCGGGACGGACCCTTGAGGGACACACATGAGGGATGTGACCACATCGTGCAGTGTTTTCAAGCGCTGCGCCCCGACTTCACAGAGTCGTGCACGTGCCTCACCGCATCCATCCCGGGGGCCACATCTGGATGCCACATGTTCTCGGGGGAACCTGGTGTGGACGGCGGCCAGGGCCCGAAACAGCTGGAGGGGACATTTTATGCAAAGCGGGGGAACGCTGGATTAACTCGTCAGTCATTTCTAATTAGCAGCAGTTCATGTCATCTCCCTCTCCGTGTTTCCCTCAGAAAAGGTGGAGCAGGTCAAAGTCGGCAGCAGGGGCCACGCGCCTGATGATGGAGCCCTGCAAAGGCTGAACGCGGCTCCAACACCGTACCTACCATGTTTTTTTGCGCACTGTACCCACCATGCTAATGTATCGTTACCTCTGATTCCTTTTTCACAGCTGTTTTTCAATTAAATTTTTTTTATATCACGTTGATCGACAGGTTTAAAGGTGCATTGTGTACGATTTGGTGACCTCGAGAGGTCAAGTTGCATGTCGTATCCATCGCCTGACCATCGTCCGTCTGTGCATGCAAATCTTACACATTGCACCTTTAATGTGTGGCTTTGATTCCATTTTTACGGTTTGGCTTCACCTCATATCGTTCACTGACTCACTATTGCACATTTGTTACTTGTTACAACCAACCTGTCTTTTGTTACAATGTCTGCTTGAATGCTGATTCGTTGATGCTTGAATTTCCCTCAGGATCAATAAAGCATCTATCTATCTATCGATCTATCTCTCGATCTATCTCTCGATCTATCTATCTATCTCTCTGTCTGCCGTCTGCGGCTGCCGTTTGCACCGTATCACACGGTGACATTGCTCCAGTGTTCTCCTCAAAGGAAGAACTGCTGCATTATGCATCCTGCAGTATTTGCAGTATTTGTGTTGGGGCCCTCAGGAGGACATGCTCCCAAATCCATCCAAAATCGCTTCATCTTGCCTTTTGTTTTTTTCCTGTGCCAGCCACACAAATGACAAATTCTATACATTCTTTACATTCCCACTGTCCAAAGCAGGAAATAGTCCTCACAAGCATGTAATCTGTCTTTCTTTCTTTTTGGGCCCTTCAAAGCAGCTGATGCCAGTCTGTCCTGCACTGCTTCTGCATTCACACAACACTGTGGAAGTGAGATTACATCAGATCAGATCTCAATCGGGAAACCCAGATGGGACCGTTGTCCCGCTGTCCCAGTGCTGCCAGATGGGAAATGAAGAAATATTGTACTGTCACTTTAAAATGATTGTATTTTGACCGAAATCCTGTGCTTTTATTTTGAAGAGGATTTTTTCTGGTCTTTATCTCAGGCTCAAACAGCTCCATCTTTCTTTAGATACATCCGTGAAGTTGAAAATCAGCCTCGATTTGGATCGCGGCTCGTCACTGAGAGGTGACAGTGGGTCCTGAACCCAGACCAACTGAGAACCACTGTTCTGGAACAACGTGCAAAATCACAGGGTAGGACAGTGCAGTTCAAAACAATGTCATTCCATGTGCATGGAACTGCAATAACCAGAGGAATATACACAGAGGCTCTGCCATTTGGATGAAACAGTTCAGCGTCACACTTAAACACACCCACCTGGTCAATTACATCTATTTGTACAACCACTGCCTCCGTCCTTAACTATCAAAATAAAAGCATCAGAACTGCACACAACTGGTTCAGTAGGAAACTCAACTTTAACATTCAACTCATGACACATGGTTATTATCGGGTATAAAATATAATTACATTTTTGTTTGGGGTGCACAGAGATATAAAAAGATATTTGTCCTTTTTTTAAAGTATTGATTGTGTAGGCCTTAAAACTGTCATATCAATACGATAGTTATTGTATCTGGCAACACTGTCCCCATCTTTGGATCGACCCATTGTAGCAAACTGCCTGAGTCCTAAAACACACATTAAATGGAACTTTGCCTCAAACTCCAGCCCCTCAGTGACTCATCCAACCTCAGTTTGTTCCAGTGTTGTGACGAAGTCGTCTTTACGGCATCAAAAAGACGTTTTCGGTTTGACCAAACAGGGACTCACGTGACTCATTGTTTGCAAACAGCGCTTGTGTCCACCATGTTTCCAAACTGTGATGTATAATATACAAACACCAGTATCACACACAGTCGCTCCGATTTCACGACACAGCTCTCCACACCAACCCCCCCCCCCCCGATGCTCGTGAACGCCACTTATGAGCTCTGACATATTTACAGCCGCCGGAGAGTTTTTCTTTTTTTTTTTTCAAGTGTTCAAGGAGTCGGTGCTTCAAAACAACACAAATCATTCCTCTGCAGTTTGACCCCT
>JAFBJT010108756.1:12083-49251 GCA_016785325.1 Chascanopsetta lugubris
ACAAACAGAGGCTCGAGTCCCAATGAAAACGGGTCTGTGACCCACTTTTGGGTCGCGACCCACCAGTTGACAATCACTGAAGTGCATCACATTAGCTTCTCTGTTTGTGAGTGAACTCAGTCGAAATGAAAAATGCTTGTAGCGAGGTCTGAGAAGCTCTTAGCGACAAGCTGTTGGGACTTGTAGCGGCTGCCGACCTTCAGTGTGGATTAGTGTCAGCAGGTAACTGAGTGTGGAACCCATGACCCTCTGGGGACCAACATCTGGACCACAAGGCTATGAAACAGAGCGACATGAGGGATGGAGAGAGAGAGAGAGAGAGAGAGATAGAGAGCGAAAGAGAGAGAGAGGTGAGCAGGAAACATGGAGGAATCAGTCAGTCGATTAAAGGGGCATAAAGAGCATCCGTGGATGTGACCTTTAATGGTATCTACATTTTAAGATTGAATTTAAAAGCTAAAAATAAACTGGATTATGTCGCGTGGAAAGAAATCCACATCACCCACATTCCACCGCTCTCATTATTTAACACTGCGCTGAGCAGGACGCCATGGATCCCTAACAAGGAGAAGTCTGAGAGTCAAGAGGCGTGACTCCATCCTGTCAATCACTCCGACAGCCTATTAGCTGGCCAGCAGGGGGCCGGGAGGAGCCGGGAGGAGCCGGGAGGAGCGCTCCGTGTGTAGCTTTACATTTCTGGAAATTGAAATTCCTTTCTGTCCTCTGAAGAATTCCTTAAGTGGCTTTGAAATACGACAAAAAGTCGCGTTTCGTGAATGATCCAATTTCAGGGGTTTAATCCAGTCTTAAATCCAGCGCTCTCTGAATGCAGGAATCCATTTATCCCATTCAATGAATGCTGCGTCTGTGAGTGCACGTCAGGTTCGCTCCAAACGAGGCAGGAAACCGGCGGCGTCCTTTCAAAATCAGGTGCGGCCGAAGCAGCACGTCAGTTTAAAAAGGTCAGCGTGACTTTTGCTTTGTCTCGCACTTTGATTTTTCTTCCACTTTGCGAGAGCGTGCACTTCTGCAGACAACCCTCGTTAACTCCTCAAAGAGAGTTTTGTTGCGCCAAACAACGCGGCTCCTTGTGTGCGCGCATGCGTCTCAATTAACATGCGCAAGACTGTTCATGTGTTCACACGCGCCGTGTGTTTGAATGACTCCGAGTCAGTCAGGCCTGGCATCGCTCCTCCGGAATATGAGGGAAGAAACACAATCCGTCTTCTTCCCTGACTCTGGCTTATTAAAGGAAAACTGTGTTGGCCCCTGCAGGAGACGTCGCCGTGACAACAGGGTCCTGTTCAGTGCCCCTCTGTGGAGCATGTAATCACAGGTTACAGGGGACGCACTGAACGACGCGGCCCATGTGACCGGTCGGCGGCAGAGCCCTGGAAGATTGTTTTGTGTGGCTCCTCTTACTCACTTTGTGGTCAGTGGAGAGAGTGTGTCACAGCCGTTACAGTGTGTAAAAGTAAGTGTTATTAATGCCGCTTTAATGGCATGCACTTGACCTTTGACCCAGCAAAGCTATTACAGTGACTCTCACTGGCGGCACTGCTACATGCACGACGGGCTTTGACCAAGTGAAATCAGAATGTGCCAGCAACCATTGGAAGGGTTGTGAAGTGTGGTTTCCATGTTGTCAACGAGATGGATTCGAATGACTATGGGAAACCCCTGGTGGTTTTAGCGCCACCAGGAGGTTAATGGTTTCAATGATCCAGCAATGGAACCTCAGCATGAATGAAAAGAAAATGGATTGGCGCAGGGTTTGGCACGGGCCTTTCACGGCTCCCACAGGATGAATCCTGATGACTTTTCCGATGGCACCGCCCTGAGGTTGACATTTGTGGTTTGTTAGAATATGGGCCAACCTCGACCCGGGTGATCAACAAGAAACATGGTGCTGATGAATTTGTTCCTCTCTGCGTGAACCCGGGTCAAACCTTGTCAGAACAAACTCCCACGAGCCCAAGATGAACTTTTTGCCGAGGTGACCCTCAAAAACGAGGTCGCAGCCGAGCAATGAGCCAATTAGCATATTAGCATGTTGCTGTTTGCCCTCAGATCAGGGCTGTCAAAGACCATTAGGATCATAACACAAGGCCGCTTCATCAACCTCTCGCATCGAACCAGACACACACACACACTCTATTACTCCCCCTCTTCCTCTCGCCAACACACCATGTCAAAGCGGGAGGGGCTCCCCCTAGTGTCCCGGCATAGTAAGTGCATGTCAATGAACCAACATCTCAATGTCTTTTCTGTTATTTTTGGCACTTTGCAAAATCAACCCCGTGGGCCGATTTGGACTCTCGGGCGGGCCGATCCTGGCCCGCAGGCCACATGTTTGAGACCCCTGCCCGGGATGAAAACGTTAGCGCTGTGCTCATCACCGGGGGCCATAGCTGACGATGCTGGTTGTTTTAAGTCGCCATTCAAGATGTCGCAGGACACTGTCGTTTCTTTTATGACTTTTATCTGCGTTCACTCCAAAGTGCTGACACGTGTCATCAGCTGACGTGAGGCTCTCGCATCCCAGCGACTTAACGCTCTCATGCAACGGGGTCGAAACAGGTAAACAAACACGCTCAGACTCCGGGAGCTTCCAGTGAAGCCTCCATCATCATGTCCCGAGATGAAAGACGACACCCCCCCCGTAATCAAGATGCGCACAGAGATGTATAGCAGACGCATGTAGCTCCTCTGGAACAAAAGCAGGTCGGCCTCATCAGTGCGGACCCGTGATGAGGTCATGCCACCGAGATGTGTATCTGTTTGTTTTGCCTGATCGTGATGAGGACAAACATTCGGAGCGAGTGCACGAGATTCCGCTTTTCACAACAGGAACAATGACACGTGAAACATCAGGCTTCCCGCTCATATAATGCAGCCTGAGTCGGTGACATCACACCGTCTCGGTTGACTTCCATGTGGTCAGTGACCTCAGGTGCAGAGAATGTTGCATTGTGGGTCGACGCAGCTACACAAACAGCCTGATTGTATGTGACCTGCTGCTTGAAAAGCTCATTATACACCCAGACCACACCGACACACTGCGGGAGGTGCAGGTCTGATACAGCTGTTTTTCAGGCGTGCACGCGATTCATGACGACCTCTAGGTTCATGTAGAGATGTGAAGGTTCTCCGAAATAAGGAGCAACGCGCCAAAAATGACATCCTGCAGACCCCCTCGCTAAGCCCCGCCCCCTGCCTCGGCCCCCTGCAGGAGTTATTGCTGTTGTGAATGTGTCATGTTGTGAAAAAACCCCGCCGTGTTGTTCAGATGTGGAACTAAACGTGTGATGAAAGTCTAACGATACTCTGGAGGAGCAGAGGAAGAGGTTTGGGACTCGGGGCCCCGCCCACCTTCTCTGCGTGCTCCACAAAACTGAAGGTGAAAATGATGTTTCACCGCCAGTCCATCTGTTGAAGGAGTTAAAACGATTGTTATGGCCTTTTCAAAATAAAAGCACACGTTCATGTGGACTGAATCCAATGATCCTGTTTTGACAAGCTGACCAAGAGGCTGATAGATGAGACCGGTACGGAAGTCCACAGTTCACATGGTGGCCACTAGAGGCTGGCTCCAAAACTGAGTCAGTCCCCATGGACTCCCATGTTAAAATGGCCAGGTTTAAAGCCTGGAACAAACTACTGTTTCGGTCTTTTTGCAAACTGTTCAACTTCATTATTTTCACTTCTCACTTATTTTTGTGTTCTTTGAAATGATTCTATTTGAAATTGTGCATAATGAGGGGCGTGGCCTCTCTATATAATATAGATAATATATACTATGGATGCTGTGACAGCACCATGGGCCCACCCCTGCTCTACCACCCCTCTGCCTCTTTGCCCAGGTCTGGATGAACCAGGAAGTGGGAGGAGTGAGGCATCGGCAAGTGTAAGTTACAGAAATGAAAGGAGACGGCAGTGACGAGGTGACACTAATAGCTAGTGGCCCCCGTGTGATAAAGTCCATTGTGTGGGTGGTCTTCAGAAACAAGGTCATATCGTCACTGTCCCACGCCGTCTGCAGCCACTTCAGCGGCTGTAGACGGCCACAGGTGACAGGTGATTGTCAGGTGTAAACACAGGAGAGGACGGTCATTAACGGAGGAACGCTGCTGTTACTGTTTACACAAGGGAGGGGCAGGGGACGCAACCTGACAGTCACCTCCAGCAGGTAATGCACCTCCAATGGGGTAAACATGATCCCATGGAAGCTGGAGGGTGTACAGTAGGTAAGTCAAGTGTGTGTGTGTGTGTGTGTGTGTGTGAGAGAGAGAGAGAGAGAGAGAGAGAAGTAGAACAAGGGCCCAGAGGTCTCATCACCCACTTTCTTTCACCAGCCTGACCTGGCTGCAGCTGCAATTATTGGCTAAGATTACACTACATGTGACATATGGAGGGTTACACCTCAAAAGAAGCGGACTCAGGTTAAATGCAGGTGAGTCATGAAGTCACGGTCCCCCCCCCCCCCCCCCCACACACACACACACACACCTTTCTCACGTTTTGGTGAGTTCTGCCGCCCGTGCATTAGTCACACGAGCCCTTTTAATTCCACCGTGCATGTGAAGACACGTGTCAGCAAATGCAGAGATTCATATTCAGGAGGAACTCCATCTGTTTAATGACTCAGCGTATTTTACTCTCTGCAGATTACTGGAAACTAAGTGAGTTACGATAATCCCCCCCATGCAGCGTCGTGCTACTCGAAACATGGGAGAGATTAACATGTCAGGGTCAAAAGTTCAAATATCAGTCCAGAGTGCATCAGATATGAAATCTGTGAGTTGTTCAGACTACTGTTCATTTCTTTCTTTCTGGGGATGTTGTGTTCATCAGGTCACCGAGTGATAGTGGCGTCTTTCAGTAAACATGACTCACGTGATCACACTGCATCTCAACATGCGCCAGCTTCAGCCATTATTGCGTTTACACTCGTTTTACACTTTATTTTCCACACGTGAGTGAATCTCGTCGATAACAGCAGAGCGTTCAGTCCAAGGGGGCAGCACATGCTGCTGCAGAGAGCACCTCTTGATTTGATTACACCGCATCAACACCTGCGTTGGCGCTCACCATCAAAAACTCTCAAAATCTCGTCATCCTCATCCGTGTCTCCCACCTATTCTGCCTTTTATTCACATTAGAAACTCAAATATCTGACTCATCGTCGAACGTCCATCACATGTTGGAAACATCAACACGCCCACTCGCTCCAGGGTCCCGCACATTTTCTGGCCGTATTCTCAACATGGCCTCACCGTGAAATGTTCCACATAGTTTGCCACATGGTGCCGGCAGGAAATACGACGGGAAAATCAGGATATGGTTTTCTCAGAGGTATTCAAAATAAAATGACATTTCGTCTGGCGATGTATCGATGTATCGCAAACGCGCCGGCTCAAAGAGTCAAGGATCATCCCACTATATATCATACCAACCTAAATACCATTTATTGTAATGCAATTTTTTTTACTTTCGAGTTCTTCAGGATACATTGAATAATGTGTCCACATACAGATCATAAGTCAAAACATCTCTGAGCTCAATTTGGCTGAATTATAAAAGGTGGTGAACTGAAAAAAGAGCCGTTTGGGAGCCGAAAGAGCCGAATGGCTCTTCTTGGTGAGCTGAGCCAAATGAACCAGCTCTTTAAAAAGACCTGGAATGCCCATCAATATCACTGTAGATGCTGATCTGTGTTTATACCATTTAACGCCATTTAGTTTATACACAGTGCAATACATAAACTGGCTTGTCAACAACTTGTCTTACACACACACACACACACACACACACACACACACACACACAGGACATTATTGATATGCTCAGCATCCCTCTGGGGTCCACTTACTCTCTCTGCCTCCCTGCTCTGGTTTCCTCTCCTCACTCCACAGACACACTCCTGTTTGCCCCAACCTTCTCTGACCCCGCCCCCCATCTCTCGCTCTCTCTCTCTCTCTCCACCTCTGGACGATCCATTACACACCTCTGCAGCGGTGCACAGTCGCTCCCGTGTCTGATCACAACCCCCCGTCTAATTTATGGTCGGCCGCGCCGCGAGGCCACGCGCCTGCTCGCCTTGTTTATGTGGAAGCCGCCAACAGGCCGAGGCATTAGTGGTTTGACACCCGGCTCCCACTTTTTTTTACCGATACCGCCGCTCCCCGCGCGACGCAAAGTTACAAGAAAAGGTCAGAGAGCGCCGGCGAGGTTCGGGACAAATTGAAGATCTCGTCGACAGTAATTATCTCGGGACTCGAGGGTCGGAAGCGATTTTATAAGATTTCAAAGAGTCGTTCCAGAGGGAACAAGTTTGGAGAAAGTGCAGAGAAGCACTGCGAGTAAAACTAATGGATGAGAGCAGGTATCCTGACTTTCACTCGCCTCACTGTTTTATGTCTAAGTCCAGATCCCAGGCCTTTCGCCTGTTCTCTCGGTAATTGCCCTCAACAGCTGCTGGAAAACTAGGAAGAGGATCATCTTTTTTTTTTTTTTTATTTAAGAAAAAAAAAGGTCTTTCACATCATTGTCTCCCTTTGAGCTTTCTTCTTGTTGGGCAACACTGAAGAGTCAGCGTCGACCCCAAGGAGCCATCATTACTCTGTATTTAGCAGCCAGTGAAGCGCCTCCCTCTGTCTTGAGCGATGATATTTTCATAACCCTGCTCTGATGAGGTAACGGCCTATAAAGGAACAGGCCTCCACCAACAGCTGCAGAGAGGATGACGCTGACTTCGGACCGGTGGGATCCAGAAGGGACTTTTTGAAATGACTTAGAAAGTGCAGCGACTTGATAGAGAGTGTCACTGAAGCCAGGGAATTGTTACACTTGCAGTTCACAGGGTGGCCACTAGAGTCTATCCCCATAGACTCCCATGTTACAATGGTCAAATTTAGAGGTGAATGAGACATGTTTACGGATATTTTGTACGACTAATCTTTTTTTCTATCAAGGTTTGAAATTGTGCATAATTCCGGGGGGGGGGGGGGGGTGACCTGTGCCGACCTGGCTGTGCCGACCTGGCACGTTCTGTGGGGGCTGTGACAGCACCATGGGCCCCCAGCTCTACCTGTGCTCTTTGCCCATTTTTGGATGAACCAGGAAGTAGGAGGAGTTAGGCATGGGCAAGAAAATATGTTTTCCTTTCCTCCGTAATAAAACGTTAATGAAAAATAGGAGGGTCGACAGAAAGATTAATTATTCATTAGATGTAAAAAATACCTTGAAAACAGAAACACAGCTGGAACAATGAACCAATAATACGTTCATAATGGAATTTGACCGAGAGCTAAGTGACACAGTAAGGAGACTTAGATAATAAATCCAGAGAAGGATCAGGAAGTCCTGCTTCACTCTCAGGTCAGTCATCTAAATACACATTACTCAGGAGCGACGCCGCAATCATCCATCATGCAGAAAATAAACACGGTCCACCATCTTTGTTTTCAAAAGTAAATGGAAACAATTAAGCCGGAGCTTCGGTGGCCGCAGGTTTATGCCAACATCTGTATGTTGTCGCAGCTGTCTACGTGAAACATGATGAGCTCCTTTCTATGTTTATTTGACTGTGTGTGTGTGTGTGTGCAGGGTGACATCAGACATTTTGGTTTTTGCCAACCAGATGGCTCTTAATGTGTATTCTATTAATATAAATATTATTATTATTATTGCTGTTATTATTAATTATTATTATTATTATTATCATAATCATCATCATCATCACCATCACACCACATAATATTATTATCATATTCAATATTGTTCATGATAATTTTTCATTATTTGTTATTATTTAGTTATTATTTCTCTAATTGATTAAGTATTTCCTCTGATAAAAGTTCATCTATATATGCTAAATGTCTATGACGCTACGCAGCATATACGGTTTTACAATAACAATGAAATAAAAGCCTTGTTAAAACAAAAGAGCGCTTTTACTTTGAAAGAGACACAGAAAGTAACTTTGTCCAGGTCATATGTAATGACTATACTTTAGCCTCTGATTGCAGTGAATGAATGGCAGCAGAGTCAGAGTGTATGCAGAGGCTGTGGTAATAACAGGGGTCCTGGGGGGCAGCGGGGGCACTCATCCCGAACCAGAGGGCAACAGGTGGCTCTTCTTGTAACCAAGCCTTTCCCTAATACCAGTCCACTGACTGAGCTCGGTGTTAACACGTTTACTGCTCCCATGGGCAGCGTAAGACCCTCGGCAGGCTGGTGTGAAAGCTGGTGGTGACAGGTCACCTTGGCACTGTCCCTCTGTCTGTCTGTCTGTCCGTCTGTCTGTCTGTCTGTCTGTCTGTCCATCTGTCTGTCTGTCCGTCCGTCTGTCTGTCCGTCTGTCCGTCTGTCCCTCTGTCTGTCTGTCTGTCTGTCTGTCCGTCTGTCTGTCTGTCCGTCTGTCTGTCCGTCTGTCCGTCTGTCTGTCTGTCTGTCTGTCTGTCCGTCTGTCCGTCTGTCCGTCTGTCCGTCTGTCTGTCTGTCTGTCCGTCTGTCTTCATTGGCACTGTGCCAGGTCACCTCACGTCAGATCCGTGGATGCACTCGTAACCTCGGCTACAACAAACAGGTGGTGTGGATCATGATGCACAGAACCTGCTACATCATCAGTAAACTCATCTCCCCGTGTTCGAATGACATCATTATCGGATGGATCAGTTCCCTCCACTCTGATGACAGAATTACTTCCAGCAATAAAAACAGCGTATTCTCACATAATGCTGCAAAAAGAGAAGTCACTGTGTGTACATAAGAAGAATATTCCTTTAAGTGAAAAGTTAAAAACAAAAATGTATTAAAAAAATAGATAAATAATTAAATTAAATCATTGATTAAATTAACAAAAAAAAAACGAAACAAAACAAAGGTAAGAATCAGGGATAAAACCCTGCAACCCTCTGGTCGGGGGACAGCTCCTCTGACCCCTCCGCCACAACTGCCCTTTGGGTAGTTCAGCCTATCATTCCACAGATCGGATATAAAGGAGTTGACGGACTCATCACAAACCAACCGTTCGACATCCCAGAAACGGCAGCAGAGATGAAGCCGTCCATCGTGACGTTTGCATTAAGTGACACATCAGAAGTATTATGGGATTATAGATACCGATGCCGTCGCCATTACTCCAGTGACCTTTAGCTCTTCATGACTCGGCTGCTGCTGACAAGATAAAGCCTCCGCTGATTTATCCAGCAGCTCTAATCAAGCAGCAGCTCGGGTTTCATGGGGACAAACCATTAGGGACCAGTGATGTTCAGAGGATCCCGGTTAATGCGGCGTGTCCAGGCATGTGCCTGCAGTGATGTATGCGCATGGGATGTCTGTAGAGATTACAAGTGGCTTCGCTTTCATGCAGCTCAACAGGCTGGTTTGGTTTGGTGTGTTACGTCCTTCATCTGTTGCAGAGATGAGCTGCAGTTCCCGGGGTGGCCACTTGAGGCCGACTCCAAAGGCGAGTCAATCCCCGTAGACTCCCATGTTACAATGGTTCACTTTAGAGGGGAGTCAAACAACCCTGGTGAAAAACAACACGTTTATGTTATTGTTTGCTGCAATAACATGTACATTTCCCCACTGTGGGATCAATAAAAAAAACTCTCTATTCTAACATACACTAATATAAGGAAATACACTATAATATATGTATATATATATATATATTACAATAATATCTCAGCAGCTTCCATTGGACCCTCTGGTGGGCCACTTCCGGCCCGAGAGCCTTATGTTTGACAGCCCAGTTGTAACTGATCTAGAGTTCAGCATCAGCAGCATAATTCAACGCTGTCCATCTCAGGGCCGCGGCCATTTGAGTAAAGTGGTATCGTGTTGTTTTAAATAATCTGACACGTGCAACTCTCAAAGCCCTTAATCTCACCTGTCCCCAAATAAGAGATGTGAAACCACTCGGCTTACATCTGGACTCCATTTCCCAGAGCTAATATGTCCTGTACGGACCCCCCCCAACCCCGCCCCCCCCACCCCCCAGCACTGACTCGGCAGCTCACTGCGGAACTCACTGCAGAACGAGCCGCTCTATCAAAAAGTATGAGCAATATCACAGCGCGCAGGAGTGATATCGTACATCACTGGGGATATTGTTCTTTCAGAGGTTCGACAAAAACGTGTATTTCCCTCCTCGCATCGCACAAAAGCCGCCACGGCAACAATTATGTGGAACAGGGGGAAACACAACGGCGCTCTTGAGGACACAGAGAGCACATCTGTTACCTGTTCCACCTGAAACATGCATTTCATTTCTTCTCAGAGATGAAAAGCAGGAGTGCGCTGTAGGTTCCTGTGTTTGTATGAGTTTCTCAAACAAATTCACCCGAGCCTGATTGTTTCTTCCCCGCAGGAGGCTTTTCTCACTCCGCCCCCCCCCCCCCTAAAATCCCCCCCCCCCCCATATTGCTGACCCTGGAGCAGCGGGGAATAAATCTCACCCCTTAAGAGATTACACACTATTAAAGGCTCATGATCCGTGCGGGACAGAAAGCAGAGCTTTGGGAAGGGGAGCGCCAGGAAAGACTCCAGCTCGCCTGGAATGACTCTGGCTGACACACTGGCCCCATTCTGTGCCCCCCTCACTGCCCACAGGCAGCTTCATGACGGGAGGCCTGCGGGATCCCTCGTGGTCACAATCGAACCCAGCCCCCCGGATCGGATTTAAGGTGAGGGTCAGGGTCCGTCTCTAAACGTGCGATAAGGTAACAGGCGATTGACCGGTGACAGGAGTGGACACGTGGAGCCATTTTTATAACGGCTCTCTCAGACGTCCGCACGCCACCTGATTAGCGACAGGATACATCATCGTAACCCCTAATGACACAGAGGAGGGATTAACACACCTGTCCACGTGTGTGTGTACACACACACACACATAGAGAGAGAGAGGGAGGGAGAGGGAGAGGGAGGGATGGATGGATGTACAAATAGTATATATAAATACATCAATAATATAAACATGCATAGAAATAACACCCACATACATAAAGAGGCACATGGCACCTCTCACCCGCACTCCACACTGCAGCCTGGTGGAGGGATTATTACCAGCACGCGTTGACGAGCTGAAGACAAACCGCTGAGTCGCCCTGACAAGTCCCTGTTGTCTCGGTGTGGACGGTCACGATCAGCAGGATGGTAACACACACACACACGACGCCTCACGATTCCCAAAATCCTAAACCACGCACCTTTAAAATACCATAGATCACGTAGAGTCGCTGCATTTAAATATGGTGACGATTCAATCGTATTTTAATTTACCAAAGCTTTTTGGATTTCGAACAGAGATCATGTTCATACGTTGATAAACTGAAATAAAAACGAAACGCTCAATTACACACACACACACACACACACACACACACACACACACACAGTGTGTGAGTTAACTGCCTGCTCTGATTATAATCACAAATTAATCACCTCATCCTCACTTCATAATAACTTGTTCATCATCAGTCAAATGATACTGACTTATGAATACACTTTTTTTTTTTTACACTTTATCCTTGGACTGACTTTCAATATCAAATCATTGACTCTGATCATCCAGGCTGTCAACATGGAATATTAGTGCAGATTATTATTATTTTTTTTTAATGTATGACGAATCAGGGCGGCCGAAACGAGCTGGTTGTTATTGTCTCGCATGTACCTCATCCTCACTTCATAATAACTTGTTCATCATCAGTCAAATGATACTGACTTATGAATACACTTTTTTTTTTTTACACTTTATCCTTGGACTGACTTTCAATATCAAATCATTGACTCTGATCATACAGGCTGTCAACATGGAATATTAGTGCAGATTATTGTTATTTTTTTTAATGTATGACGAATCAGGGCGGCCGAAATGAGCTGGTTGTTATTGTCTCCCATGTGGTTCAGAGGCTGGAGTTCCCCCCCCCCCACCCCCCCTCTTTCAACTACTTTATCTGTTCCTTGTGGGTGAATCTCATTAGTTTTGCTGATATTTGGTCATAAATCCAGATTCTGGATGGACTGAACACAATGACCTGATGGTGCGGAACCAAATCCACCGTGAACGCGTGCACCGAGTTCCATGTCAACCCGGGAGTTATGGAGACATTTCACATGCCATGACTGTGGTTAGAGGCAAACACAAACCCCCCCCCCCCCCCCCCCCCCCCCCCCCCCCCCCCACACACACACACACACACGGCCGCATTTAATGTGATTACATGAACCACGCCTGCTCCAGCTCTGCACGGCAGATACACAACGCCGGTGAGTCAGAGGTGAGATGTGAGGGGGGGACGCGCTCACGCTGACCCCTTCACCGGGAAAACACAGAGTCATAAGAAGCCCACCATTCCTTGATTGATGATGTACAGTCTGAAAACACACGTCCGACTGCGTCCGTGTAAATGTGGTAAAATAAGGTCAATAAACACGCGCGCTGTGTGTTTGTGGTGGGGGGAACACACGGGGACACGGCGCCGCTCGCTCGCTCGCTCTCTCTCTCCCTCTCTCTCTCTCTCCCTCTCTCTCTCTCTCTCTCTGACAGCCGAACAAAAGCCACTCTGTTGGAAACAAAACATCAGAATGTGTGAGAGGCCCCAGACCTCACTTGGTAGCCCCCCCCCCACCCCCCCCCCCCTCCCTCCCCCCCTCCCCGCTCATCAAAGTGAGAATAAGGCGAGAGCTCCGCTGTGGTTTCAGGGCGAGCTCGGACTCGGTGCCGGGCCGTTGAGGGGGGGGGGGGGATTACCATCTTTTTCAGTTTGGACTTTTCATTCAGGAGTGAGTGTGATCTCATCCTTCAGCAGAGCTGTTACATGTGATGTGATGTGACAAAAGTCGAGCGGCGTTGTTTCAGTTCGGTGTAGCGAGGCCCGGGTGTGTGTTTGCGTGGATATGGGTGTGTGTTTACGTGGATATGGGTGTGTGTGTATGAATGTGCATACATGTGTTTGTTTGTATATGTACGTAAGTGTGCGTGCATGTATACATGTAGTATAAGGGTGTGTAGAAACACACACACATATGTACACACACACACACACAAACAAACAAATATATTCATATGCTGTGTGTATATACACACACACATATATGTACATATATACATACATAGACAGATAGATATAGATATGCTTGTGCTTAGATGTAAATGTGTGTCTGTATATAAGTACGTGACACATTTATTATTAGTCGTAGTCGTAGTATCATCATTGTCTTACTCCGTCACTGTTGTTATTTCTGCCGCAACGTCGTACTTTCCCCGAATGGCGAGTAATAAAGTTCCATTCTGCTCCATTCGATATCTAAAACTCACCACATCCACACTCCCTCCGCAGGAGTGAACAGCACTTGGCCGAGACGAGGCTCTTACAACAGGCTGCCAAACACCCATGGGTGGGGCGGATGAATCAGTGTGTTTGTCCCCGGGTGGGTGTGAGGCAGACGTCAGGCCAGTCAGGCGGGCGAGCGAGGGCCAAGGTCTCTGTGTGGCAGCATGACAGACAGGAGGTGGAACATGTGTGTGTGTGTGTGTGTGTGTGTGTGTGTGTGTGGGTGAACGGGGTGCCTGGGAACCTTGCTCTGAGAGGATGACAGCTCTATAAGTCAGGGCTTGATAAAGCAGTCAGGAGTGACAATCTGTGGAGCGCAGCCAACGCAGCGTCCGTCCTGCTCAGATAAAGTCCGACAGGCAATCCATCAGCGGGGAGCCACGGAGCCGGACCCGTGCTCCTCCTCCTCCTCCTCCCCCCCCTCCTCCTCCTCCCCCTCCTCCTCCCGCCGCCGCCGCCGCCTCCATGACCAGCCGCTGCAGGAATGCACCGACCCTCCTGCCCTAAAGAGGCAGCCGTACAAAGATGGCCTCTCCAATGCATAAAACATTAGCAGGTACTGAGGAGGTGCCACGTCTCAATGGCGGGCAGCACAACGCGGGGGCGGGGGGGGGACGGACCACCATGGCCGCAGAGTGCACCGACACCAGAGGCCCCTCCCACCGCAGCGAGACAGCAACACGCCCAAGGAGAACTGAAAATGTCACGCAGAACATTCCACATGTCAAGACTGTGCAGCGCCACACAAAGCCAGTGTCAAGGAGGAGGGAGGGAACTCAATATGCATCTTCTGTTAAATAAGGATGCGTGACCACCGACCCCCGCACCGACACCAGAGGCCCCTCCCACCGCAGCGAGACAGCAACACGGCCAAGGAGAAGTGAAAATGTCACGCAGAACATTCCACATGTCAAGACTGTGCAGCGCCACACAAAGCCAGTGTCAAGGAGGAGGGAGGGAACTCAATATGCATCTTCTGTTAAATAAGGATGCGTGACCACCGACCCCCCCCCCCACCATTCTCTCTCAGCCTCATAACACCAGGAACGCGTCTGGTATCCCTCCAAAGAAAATAGAACCAATTTCACAAGGGCAAAGAATAATTTCCCTCCTCTGTTGACTCAGAATTAGTCTCTTGGAGCCGAGCGGGATCTAAATATAGTTTGATTGCGACAAAAAAAGATTTTTTTTTTTTTGTCAGATGCAAATTACACCAATAAATATCAAATAACATTTTTTTTTTCAAGCGTCTCCAGTGAATGAGCTCATTGTTTGTACAAATAGCTGCTGGTTAATGTCAGAATCATGCAGGTCCTCTGTTTATTACCCTGTTCTGGTTTGTGTCACATGAAACTTTGTATTATTTACCACCACATATAAGAGGTTGGTGAAGTATTTGCTTTCTTACCAAATATGGCACATCGGTTTTACAAAATATGGCAACATTTAAAAATAGTTGGTGTGATGGGGTTGAAATGAACGTAACAACAAGGAAAGGCAAATGCAAAGGGAAAACTCGAGCCTGTGCCATTGGAACAAGCAGCGCATGTGTTTTCTGCAGAGCGCTTACGAGGCTCGTTGTGGGCGGTTCACTCGACGCCTAACTCCTCCCACTTCCTGGCTCGCCCCAAAACGGGCAAAGAGGCGGCGCACAGGTGGAGCCGGGGCGGGGCCCTTGGTGCTGCGGCAGCATCCCCTGCCGTTCCTCAAGGGGCCACTCCCTTCATTGTGCACAATTTCAAACCTCGGTGGAATGAAAATAAGCGAGTCAGCAAGAAATTCACCCTCGGCTCAGTCGCCATGGCAACAAACGTGTCTGACTGAGACCAAAACTGTACTTTGTTCCAGGCTTTAAACACGTGAGATTCACCTCTACAGCTGGACATTTTAAGATGGGAGTCGACGGGGGACTGACTCGCTTTTGGAGCCTCAAGTGGCCGCCCTGTGAACTGCAGGTTTTTCCACTTCTGCACTGGGCCCAGGTCCGTCAGCCCTGGAGGCTGCAGGGTTATTTGAACAGGAAGCGAGTGGCGGTTGAACACATTTCCATCGCAGTAGTGGGAAGAGGGCGACTCTGCGTTTTACTCGATCAGAGATTATTCCAGTGTCACATGTGGAAACGGCATTCCTATCAAACAATAGCATTCCAGTCCTGCTTCATCCTGCGTCTCCTCGCAGGGAACCTCGGCCTGAAGACGTGCAGAGGCTCCGCACGCAAAACAAACCTTTAATCACGCTCTCAGAAATGCTTTGAACTCGGCGAGTGCGCAGGACACGCTAACGACGTCAGAGAATGTCAGTCCCACGCCTCATCTCCTCTCCTGTGGATCCAAACACTCGTCGGATCGTGTTCGACCACGTCTTTAATTAGACCGCAACACACACACGCGCACACACACACACACACACACACCAAAACACTGAATTAACCACTGGAAAGTTTGCTTTGGAAAAGTGTCAACGTCAACACGCTAAAGCAAAACTGCCACTTGGAAACCAGCGCGGGCGAGTCGGTGAAAATGAGAACGGACAAATCCATTCCAGCCGCTCACACGCTCACGCTCACACACACACACACACACACACACACACACACACACACACACACACACACACACACACACACACAGACGACCATTGTGGAAAACATGAGCGAGCCGGAGCTGGGAAAACGAACGTCATCCAGTGAAATCCAGTATCCACCTCACTGTCTTACAGCACTTTTCTTACAGGTGGTTCAAAGTCGTCCAAGTGCTATTTTTCATATTCCTGTGACTGAGGTGGCTTCAGCGGTGCACATGTTTCCCATCAGCCCTGCCCCACACTTTACAATGGAGCCGAACCCATGGGGGGGGGGGGGGGGGGGGGGGTTGCTTGTACAATACGAGCGCGAGTAAATCATGTTGCTCAAGAGACAGTGTTTGGACATTTCCCTCGTGTTATGAAAAAAAAAAAAAGAAAAAAGTCTTATTGTGAAAAGGACGAAGAGGAGTCGCAGAGGATCACTATGACCTCACGTCTCCAAGGCCTCCTCGCAAATCACCCATCACGCCGAGCCATGCTAACTCCATCACGCACGTGAACCCCTGACATGTATATGATCGCCCGGCGGCCGCCCCCCCCCCCCCCCCCCCAACCCCCAAACCTCCTGGGAAAGTCGCGGTGCCCTGGCAGCGGGAATCGACCTCGGATCGTCTGCCAAGGCCAACGGACCCGCCGACGACAGGTCCCGCCAACGTATCAAAGGCTGGATCCAGATGTTTCCCAGGGATCATCTGCATGGCAACATCTGTCTCCTTCTCACTGAACTCAACCCGAGGCCTCATCGAGAGGAGGGGGGACGCTCGACCCTCCTTCACCTCGCAGGACGACAGAAGCTCCGTTTCCACCGAAACGTTGCCCATTTACCAAGTTTTATTTTGAAAAACCTTCTGGCATGATTCCACTGAAATGACCTGGGTGATGAACTTTGGCCCAACCCCAAACGTTCCCTGGAAAATGTACCTAACCGTGTGGGTCGGACTTTTCAGATCGCCTGGAACGCTTTGGGGGCGGGGCTGTGTGCTGAAGGACGCTGATTGGTGGAGCACACTTCCCACTACGTTCGAGCTTTTTCCTCAAGCTTCACTTCATTTGTAAAATGGAGCGAAAGAAGAGAAGAGGTGGACGAACGACGAGGTCCAGGATCCTTTGAGCGCATTGGCTGAGTCAGCAACTCAAAACTACAGTCAAATAGCAGACAAGCTACGAGCCTCCTCCATCCTGGAGTGTGGCGACGCCCACGTGATGCCGCAGGCTCGTCGGTTTTGCCTTATATGGCGCCATTGTGCTTGTTTGGCCATCAGCCTCTTCTTACCGCCACCTACTGGACAGGAGTTGTAGTGCCCCCCCCCCCCCCCCCGCCCCCCCCATACGTCATTAGCCTAATTGGAATGAAATTCCCCCGGAACTTTGAATCACACAGATTGCCAGGAATTCTTTCACCCAGATAAATAACTCCCCGGGACTGTTGGTGGAAAAGGGGGCTTCAAAAAAATAAGTAGAGAGCTAATCAAGATGTCCAAACTGCTTTTACAGAAACGGTGGGACTCGCCTCAACCACACTAGGTGATGCGCGGCAGCCATTCTGTGCCTGAACGCTCACCACACACAGAAGTGAACGGTGACTGGGCGGCCAGATGGAGAAACTGTGGTTGGGGAATTTGGCGCCGGGGACAATCCTGTCCTCTTGGCGAATGATGTCAAGGGATCTCAAGGACCCGAATTGTCTCATCCGATGGACGGCACCTGCAACCGTCCCCGTCTTTGCGACAGGGGCGTTGCTCCCGCTTAGTCCAGAGGACAGACACGCCCTTCGGACCACAACGCTTCCAGCAGAGGCCACACCGGGACTCGAACCAACGCTGCCGAGCGAAGAGACACGGCCAAACGAAACCAGCACCTTTAGTTTCGGGCGTCCAACACAAAACGTTAGCGTCTTTAGAGAGCTCCTCTGTTGTCGCTACATTATTTTGTCTCTATTGTTGAATCCCACCCCCCCCAACCCCACCCCCCCCACCCACCCTCCCTCCCTCCCTCCCTCCATCCCTCCCTCCCTCCTCACCAACATTCCAATGGAGCATTTGTCCCGCAGACTCTCTATTCACAGCCCACAGGGTTTTCAGCCTTTGACAACCTGAAGCCACGGTGCCTGGGTGATAAAGGGACTGACCCGGTCCCTGTGAAGTCCTCTTCAACACACTCACACCTGATGCTGCTCGCAAACAAAGGGAGGCAGCAGAGTCCTGCCGGGGGGACGAGGCCGCGAGCGCACGGTGAGGACATTTATCAGAGGAGACACATTTTGAGTCACATGTTGTTTTTGCCTTTCTCTGCGCACAATAGTCGGGTGCGGTTTAAAGACGTCCCGGGGTCCAGTGTGTATGTTAATGAATAATCCGGTTTAATGACTCACGGTGAGGCTCTGAATGGGTGAGCGGGCTGCACTAATCATCCAGTTAAAGACACGTTTACACTTGTGTGTCGAGCAGAAGAAAGAGCGGGGACTGAATCTGCTCAGCAGCACCTGTGGAGCTCAGTAATACACGTGGCTGTTGTTTAATCCAAACAGAACCTGAGGTGTAAAAACACTTACGGTTTTATAGGACTCTGACTAACTCTGGGCCAGGTGGAGCGACGGCAGGGGTTCTCATGTGCTGCTTAATGTGAATCGCTTCCTGCGCTGCCTCTACATTTAACACAGAGGGATGTGGTGCGGTGGATTATATTCATATTATACATTTACAGAAAGAATAAGAGTTTGAAATAATCCCATTGTATTTACAAATGTATCAAATGACACTAATAACACTGCAACAATAATAATAACTCTACTACTAATGATAATGATAATAAAGATCATTTTATACATATATGTATATAAAAACATGTTTAAAAAAATTATTAATAGAACAATCATGGTCCACAAGAGAATAAACATCAATAAAACAATAATACAATCAAATCCTCCAAAAATGTATTCGTGGACACTGTTGCTTGGCAACACAAATCGATGTCTATCACTGTCTAGACGTCACAGTGGTTTAATACGCTGAAAGGCCATTGATGCCACTCAGGCAATGTAGAGGCGTAACGATGAAGGCAACACATTGATGTCAAATGCAGGCGATATGAACATTTAGCCACATTATATCATAATATGATCTCAACTGACTAATAAGAACTCAAATGCTCCTCTTTGTAAAATCATCCGTAAACGTGTCCTAACTCCTGAACTGGCAGCGGAGGCTGATCGTACAGACGCTCAAACACAAGGAACACACACCCATGTGGAGACATCTGACCTGTAGGGGAGTTAGTTATAGGTTGGCATTTTCCCAGGAGTGTGATTTAGTGTTGATATGTCCTTTCTGCAGTTAGTGAGCAGACTGATGCATGATCACACACACACACACACACACACACACACACACACACACAGACTGACCGAACCACTGCCAAGACATTTCAAAACTTCACTTGTCCACAGCCTGTGCATCATTACTATTCGACACCACGTACCAAGTACACTCCCTTGTTCAAAGAATTACACTCCCTACATCAACTTTTCATTAAATATACATAAATCCAACATGGTTTAATAAAGTGGACTACAGTGAATCCGCCTCAAAATGCAGACTGATAAATACTCACTCTATATGTAAATACGAGGTACAATGTAGAGTAAAAAAAAATGCATTCGCTGCCCCCCCCCCTTTTTTTTTTTTGATCAGAGCCCCGGGAGCCCAAGTTTTTTAATGGAATCTGAGGAAGGGAGAGTGTCTGAGGGGAGGTGAGAGCACGAAAGCGTTCACGGGGGAGCCGGCTATCTGAGGGGGGACGGCGGATAACAGAATGGACCTGGAAGATTACACTCACTGAGGAAATGGAATTATTGCGTTTGGAGGTCTCAGCAGCTTTTCTGCTCGCCCACAATCACAGGGGGAAAAAAAGAAAAGAGAAAGTCACGGTTTACCACAACTGGGAAATAACTTTCCTGTTTGCCACTCACTCACCGTTTGTTGTTGTTGTTTTGATGTACACAATCAAATCAACTCCAGGGACTTTTTTTTATGGACTATTCAATCGAGCAGAAACCCAAAAGAACCATGTAAATACACACACTGATAGATCTCAGTAGATAACGGACGTCAGGGAAATGAGTGAGAACCACTTAAAGAGTGTGTCCATGACCTATTCCACATCCTGCCACTAGGTGGTGTGTTGTAATCATGATATTGCAAAAACAAACAAACAAACAGCAATGTCAACAACCACCTTGGTGAAGTTATATGAAACAATACATTCATCTGTCTCCTCTGCCGTGTTCGGCTGGATGCCAACATTAAAATGACAACACAACATGCTAATGTTAAACAGGTATGTTTGCATTGTGGTGTCATGCGAGAGATGCTCATTTTGGCTAATTAGTACATTGGCATTCATCCGTGTTTTGCATGACTTGCAATTTCCATCTATGGATCACTGCTGCTCAGTGGTGTAGAGCATGTGCTATGACTGCATGAGGTTGTGGGTTCAATTCCCAGCCTCTCCAAACACCTTGAGTTGTATGTCGCAGTTCTTTGAGCTCTGCCGCTATAGCTGAAACATTATGTTGTGTCATATGATTTGTTGTAGGTGTAAAAATGAAATTCATATTTGAAAAATAATCTTTATGTTTTATATTTGAAATAAATATATGCACATTACATAATGACTACTTTGATATTTATTGTTAAATAGATGTTGAAAGGAGGTCACACGCACTCTGAGCACCAATAAACGTCAGTGTACTCATCTGCGCAGCCTTGTGAACGCGGGCTGGTCCAGGTTGCGTTTACATGCAACCATGTGTATTTTACAGGGTGCAGAGCATTATGGGATGGTCATATGTGCCATACAGCTTTGTATGATTCATGTGACATTCCACACACGCACAGATGCTGATTAGGCCAAAATTATGGTCCACATGGGGACTTGAATGAAGTGTTTGCAGATGCCTGTTGTTGCCAGGCCTCCACAAACCTCTAATCCCAAGCCTGTAGTTAAACTAGTGAGGAACAACTTATTATTTACGTCTCATAAAACGCACACTCAGATCCCGGGACAAATTGCCCCACAATTAGCGCCGCTAAAAGCGGCAATACACACACGGATGTCATCATCTGGATGAAGATACACACCGAGGCCTGGGAGAGCACAGTAATGACCATGATAACACATTTTTAGCTTCCTCCACTGGCTTCCTGTACATTTTACTGCAATATTAAATTGTCGACTTTTATTGCACTTATTTCAGAAGCTGTTGTTTTGTTTTTTTGTATTCTGCCATTTTCTATTTCCAAGACAATTAAAGGACACCTGTGGGGGATGCAAATGATTAGTATTTATCTATTTATTTTTCTGGTTTTAATGATTTTTTGAGGGGCTACTACTGCGAGCCTCCCCTACCAGCAGGTGGCGCCTTAGGCAAGTGCATACGTTGCCAATTCCAAGATCTCTGGCTGATTTAGGAATTTAATGAGTTAATTAGTCTCTTTTTGTTTCAATACTTTCATGTATTTCAATTTATTTAAATCATGTTTTTTACATTTATTATCATCATCCATGTGACTAGACGGAGGGAAACTTTAATCAACATTGATCAAAATTAAACTTGAATTATCTATTTATTTATCATTTAGATGCAGATTTCAGTTGAAAAAACAAGCCGGACTTGACTTTGTGGAAAAGGTTGCTCGTCTCCTGCTCAGTCTGATGTTACATCACGTCGGCTCGCCGCCTCTTTGTAATTGTGATGAAGTGCAGATTTAATATCCTGCTGTTTCAAGCCGCAGTAAATCAGTCGGGTAATGACCTTCACCTTTTACAGCCACGTGTTCGCAGCCCGCAGATTTACTGAGACGCTTCGTGGGTGAACTGCAGAACGCTGAACATCATTAACGATCATGTCTTCAACGTCTAAATGCTCGACTAATTAACAACACACAGGCCTGGACAGGACATTAAAGTGGATACTACTTGGTCACATGGTTTCATTTATTTTGGGCTACTTTGAACTTTTACTCTACTACATGCTGCATTTCTGCGGATGTTTACGCTTTCGACTCCTCATTTTTTACAGCGGAATTACATTTGCACGCAAGTTTTAGGAATTGTCGCTAAAGAAATATGACAGAGACTCCGCCCCCTCCAGCAGCAGCACTGGTTCACAACAACCGGACATGTCTTTGCAAAAGGTCAGTGTCGAGTCTCAGCCTCCAATTAATATGACAAGTGTTTCCAGCTGCAACAGCATTCTGTATAATGACATATCTTATATCGTGCGTAACACAGAATATGATGTAAGTATGTTTGTCTACTTATTTGTACTTTTACTTGATGAAACATATTTACAGAATTCCTCCAAAAATAATTATGGACACGGTGACCCAGATAACAGTGTCACCTCTCCTTCGCACAGTCTGCGTTGGAGCCGACCCCTCCAAGGGACACCTCAGTGCGTGGAGTGTGGGGAGAGTGGGAATCGAACGCCCCCCCCCCCCCCCCCCCCCCCCGCCCCCCCCCCCGGGCCGTCCGCCTGCCCGCCCTCTGGTCGGGGTACAGCTCCTCTCTTCCCTCACTCACAGCGAAGAAAATCATCCTCTTGCATTAAGCCAGGTTCGACGTTCACTTGCAGCAACAGAGAGCACGGACGGCTGTGTCAACACCGCAGGCCTCGAATGGACTCTACGGCGAGACACCGAAAACACCGACACCAACCACATCCACACGACAGCAGCTTCTACCTCTGACCGTTTCTGTGCGGTGGATTGAAGGGCTCGTTACAGCAGCGCTGCTACGAGCTCGTACGTCACCGCGTGGACGAGACATTTGGTCAAATCCATCCATCCATCAATCCTTTTCTGTGATAAAGGCCATATATGGAAAAAGCAGAGGGGGTTTACATGGGCACTTGACTATGTGGCAAGTGATGGACACCACACACACTTGTGTGCATTACATAATGAATGCATTGGTAATGGAGTGTAACTACATTAATAGTATGTTGCACCTTCAGGTCGTCTGCGTGACCTCATCGCTACATAAAAACCACAAGGTAAGATCGTAACCCACACTTAATACTAACACACACACACACACACACACACACACACGCAGGCTCAAGTCCATGCTGACCTATGGCATTCATCGCCCGACACCTCGACCTGTCCACACGTTTAAACCACAGCTCTGGCACAGACAATAAATGGCAGCAGCTGTTCATTAAACACAGCGTTTAAGATATTAGATTAATTAAGGATTTCCTGCCTGAGCAGCACAGACCTGCTTTCTGTGCACGTCCAGCTGTGAGAACACACTCCACTTCATAACCTCCGAGTTTGCCACATCGGACTCCCTGCACTTGTTTTATCATTAGCAGCTACACCTCTAACAGCAACGCACATTTTATTCTGGCGACAAACACGAAAAAGGTGTTCATCATATGTTACAGTCGGTTCTCACAATGGCAGCTGAGTAGAACATTCAGATATAGGTCATTACATGACAGAAACAAGTGCATTGTGGGTACAGGTGGGCTGCCCGCCATGGGATCTATGAGGAGCTGCAAACATACGCCCACTTTAGCGGACATTGCATTGACTTACATCAACTTCCTGAATCCATTATTGCCACTAACCCAAACTCTTTACTTTGAAGCTGCTCACCTGAAAGGTCCGGAACGGTTTCAAATAAAAAAATTCCATTTCCATCGATAGAAATAAAATGGTAAATAATCATACGAGTGATTTCATATCTGGAATCATCCTCGGTATGTTGCAAAATACAACTTCCCCACCAATGTCACTAAATCCTACTTGGTGTACCTTTAATCTCACATGCAAACAAACATCCTGCATTAATCAAACACATAAATACATATAAAAGATAAACATATTCATAAAACATCAAGAATGAACAGAAGTAAGACGTGTAATGTAGTGAACACTGAATCGGAAACGCCCCTTAGAACAGTCATTCTTCCACAGCCCTCTGCCTCCACCTAGTGGTGATAAGCCAAACTGCCACTTACCAAGAAATTTGGACACAGCGCTTGAGATCCTTAAAAATAAAAACAAATTTTATTAGCAATCACAGGGAGAGAATGCATTACATCTATATTGAAGCATTTGTTGGAATAAAAATGCTAACTTCTTATGTACAAAGTCTGCAATTGGATGTGGATAAACTCAGCACATGCACATACAAATTGCAAATAGGCTAGAATAGAATTATTATTATCATCGCTATTATCATTATTATTACACAGGTAACAAAGCTTTTCCCCAGATCACCCAGTTATTCAGCCCCTCACTGCTGCTGTGGTCCCAACAATCGACATCTAATACAACAACGATCACAGACAGACGCGGCACGACGTGTGAGCTAACGGAGAGTGTGCGATGGATCCGTGGTGCAAACGTTACGGTGAAATAGCCATGAGTTAGGCCTGCGCGCGGTATTATAGCGGAAGGGATCGCTCACCTGGTGACGCACGTATAATAAATCATGACGCACTGGCCAAGCGAGGGCAGATATAAATGTACAGCGGTGGGACCCGGGAGAAGTCATTGTCTTGTCGCTGAGAGGAAAATGACGATTCAATCAATATGTCGCTTTTAGACGAAGCAAAGCGTCGTCCTTGGACTGCAAAGGCTTTAAGTACAAAAAAGAAGCCATCGGGGTCCGGATGGGGACGTGGCGTGGCGAGGCGAGGCGAAGCAGATAGCAAGCGTCCAGTACTTTGGGCTGTAGGACTGACCGTCGTCGTCACGGTGACTAACACTGGCTTTCCATCATCCACACACACAAACAACCTGAGAGGTGCGAGCAGGAGTCGGCCCACAAACCAAGCTACATACTGTATGTGTCACAGGCTACGAGGGAAAGGGCATTTTGCCCCCAAAAATAACCCCTCAACCTCACAAAGTGTAACCTTTCCTCTCATCACATGATCTCATTCCTCGTTCTTATGTGTGTATATGATTAGAAAACGTAAAGTGAGATTGTCTAGAGGCGGGGTTAAATGTAGTCAAGGGACTTATGCTGTCTGTGCCAAGTGTTTTTTTTGTTGTTTCTTTCATGATGGATTTTGAAGTTGGGCGACACTCACTCAGCCAAAGGCACTTAAAGATCTGCTGATCTGTCACAGGGGCTTCTGCCCCGTGCGAAATCTCACCTTCCCTCGATCTTTGAATTGCATGTAAACTTTCGTTCAAGTCGCTTCTAAATTCAGGATACTTCCACGTGCCAGCGGGTAAATGCCGGGATGCATCGCCCGAGGGTTGATGAAGGAGTCGAAGGCATTAGCGCGAAACAACCGTTGTCGTTTTTGGCAATCAACTACTGTTTAAAAGCTACAATCGCACAAAGTCTCGATGTAAACAACAAATGTTGAGAGGAAAACAAACCCCGTGAGCATGTCCGTAACAACAGGCGATAAGGCGTGGGCTGTGGACAATCCACCTTCTGCGCACAGTACCGAGGCGACCTTTCAAGGCTCCGGAGAGCTGGGCGGGTTTGTAGTGCTGTACAGCGGGCGACACGCTAACTATGGTAGTGTACTGGAAGGTGCAGGTGGTGGCGGAAGTGAGCGGAAAGGAGGGAGGGAGAAAGAAAGAGAGAAAGACAAAGAAAGAAAGAGGGAGCTGGATTACTTCACGGAGGCGGTGGAGGGGAGGACTGACAAAGGACCCGTGGCCGTTAGAAGGCGGAGGCCAGAGCTGCAACCGAGGAGGAGGACGTCACTTTCAGCTCCGCCTGGACTTAGAGTGCTGGATGAGCCACTGCAGGGTGATGTCTACAGACACAGGAGATATTTAGAGGCTGTTTCTTCATGTATTTATACATTTTGATACAGGTCTTTGTTTGTTGGCCACCAAAAAAGTTTGTTTTCAAGATTTACAACGATACAGTTGCCTGTTCGTTATTCTGGGTTCAGGGAAATATTTTTTTACATCATCGTTGACTCATGCCAATCATTTATTTTAGTGCCGTCAAGTTTTACAGGGTAAAATATTATTTTCTACTTATTTCTATCCATTGTATTGGATCAGATATATAGGATATACATTTACTTTCATCTTAATTGTTATTATTCACGTGATTAGATATAGAAGTAGTCATAGTACATTTTAATCTGTTTGATCTATTATGTGCCTTTAATTCAAGATTTGATTGTAATAACTTTCATGTTGATTTGTATTACCATGTTTCTATGTCAGTTTTTTTAAACTACTATAACGGAACATAGGTCTCCATTGAAGTAAACATTGTTTCATGAATGTCTCGTCACATGTTTACCTATGTTGTCTTTTTCTTTGCAGGACACAGAGTAGCAGCAGATCTCGCGGTCCTGAATGGCAGAGAGGTGCCTGCAAAAGAAAATGGAAAAAATTGAGCTTCTCGGCTTTGACGTGCAGTAAACATGAGCCTGACTTTATAAAGAGTTTATTACATTATGTAAATGTAATACGCTGGAATGTCTAAAATACCGTGATAAAATGAGACGTGATACTCCTGACAATGAATAACACTAATTAGCAGTGTAACACTGATTAATTCACTCATTACAGACATTAACAAAGGGAGGTTTCAAGCATGTTCCCTTTATGTTATTACACAAATCTTTATCCTGGATTAACACCGTAATTATGAGTTCCTCACATTCTTTCGATGAGCTCCTTCTCATCCAGAGCGTTGGGGAGGTCTCGTTTGTTGCCGAGAACTAGAACCTGCAAAACGAGAAAAAAGGAGACGGAGCAGATCAATATCCAGCGCAGTGACTAATTACCTCAATGTGACAACACAATACACAATGATTCTGTCAACCACATGATTCAGAATAAACAGAAATATTAATGAAATATATAAAAACAGATCAGGGTATTAGTGGGTCAATGTGACCAGTGAGGTTGAGTAAGAACTGCACCGTTAGGATCAAAATGGCCTAAAGGTGCTTTTATTTTGAAATGCTTCCGTTTCCTGTGTGTGATTCTGATGTCAACATGACCAGAGCAGCGCCATGTGGGGGGAGTGGGCGGAGACTCTCATGTGGTTCATGGCAATAGAACTGGAGTCACCAGCCTTAGATATGTGTGTGTGACATTGTGTATGTCTGTATCTGAGTTTCTTGATTAAATGGTGTTTGGAGCAATTGTTACTATGACAAAGATAATATATGTAATATAGATTATCTACAGGTAGGTAGGGAAGTGGATGGATGGATGGATGGATGGGATGCACCCTTGATATAAACTATCTGAGTGTGATGTCACTTCAAAGCTGCCGGAAACTAATCAAACCTCATCAATCCAATTATCATGTTTACTTCCATATTATTGAAAACTCATTAAAAGAAAATCTCATGTCGACTTCAAATGACCTGGGAGTGAAATGTCATCAAGACCGAGTCGCCGCAAAGTCATTAAGCCTGAGTCATCACGTTTAATTGCGATGATTTACTAATTAGGCGTTTAATCACCACCAGTCGAGCGGAAACACATGAGACAAACGGAGATCAAACTGACGTGCCAGCGGTTCTCAGACATGTTCTGTGGAGGATCTCCAGAAAGTCTGGAGATGATCTGGAGTTCAGGGCATGTCATGAAAGCAGCTATCATTAGCTTTTGGTCCAAGAGAAACAAATGACTTCTTACAGGAATTCCCTGAAGCTGTGGTTTGTCTAAAAGGTTGTGCAGTTCATTTCTGGACGGTTCTATCTTCTCTCGATCTGCTGCATCCACCATGTAACTGCAGCAGAAAAGAAAAAACACTTAATAAAAGCCATTACCAGTAATAAGAAACACAATATCTGCACCAGACAGCATGTTTTTGTTGTTGTTGTTTTTTTTAAAGGTGCAGTGTGTAAGATTTGGTGACATCTAGAGGTGAATTTGTATATTGTATCCATCACCTCACCATTACCCTCTGAGCATGCAGGAGAACCTATGGTAGACTTCAAGAGATGTTTAATACATCCACTTTTACTAATGTAAAAACATGGCAGCCCCCATAGAGAAGACTCCCTCCTCATGTAAATATACATTTATGGGCTAACTTAAGGCTCACAGAAAAGAATGAAACATTTAGGTCATAATAAATTGATAGAACATGTTGGTAGTTAATAGTTTTGTTATATTTTTTGAAGTGACAAAAATGACAGAAATCTTACACACTGCTGCTTAAAGACAAGACAACACATGATAGTAGAAAAAAACAAATGCAAACAAAATGAAAAAGCAGTTTAAAAGTCGCACACATTGTGATACACAAACTTACACAATTGCATTGACTCCTCTGCAGTAGCGCTCCCACATGCTTCTGAAGCGGGGCTGTCCACCGATGTCCCATATCTAAAGCAACACACAAATTCAATAGGGCAATCATAAAGAAAAGAAAAAATCTAAACAAATCATTGCAACCTTTTATTTTGACACTAATGGTTGCACTATCATCATCATCATCAAAGCTCTGAAGAGCAGAATAAACAGCCGAGCCCTCCACAGGCACCGGGCCGCGCTGACATTGATTTCTGGTGAACAGTGACAGCGAAGGCTCCACACTTGTCAGCCTACCTTTATCGTCACGTTGCCTTTGGTGACCTTCCGCATGTTGAAACCGACCGTGGGGATCATGTCCTCGCTGAACTGGCCCGACTGTACGAGACAAACGCAGAAGAGAAAAGGTTACATTGTTGGAACTACAGATACCTCGTGGTGAGTGTGCACATTCTCCTACCAGTGCAGTTTCACTCATGTGATCATTGGGACTCGAAATTGAATCAGCTTTTTAAAAGTCTGAGTGACAGGAGGTCGACATTTGAGAAATTCCCTTCAGGCAAAATACAAACACGAGACAAACGAGACTTTGAGAAACAAGAAAGAAATAAGAATAAATGTAATCAATATTGCTAAAGAGCTAAAATGCCCCAATTAAATTACATTATGATCAAACTGTATTAACACCACCACAGAAAACAGTTGAATGTCCCTGACAAGCTGTAGTCTCTGTTTGTCTGTATTAAGCTACTGTCTTCTTTCAGCTCCATGGACGCATTAATCTATAATTTCATACCATATATCGTCAATATAACCTTACATCAAGTCAGTAACTGAAAAGGTATTGAAAAGCCATTCCAGGCAAAGAAGTGTCAGCTCTTAATTCTGTAATTTACATTGTTGTGGCACCCTGTACGACCTTGCCCTTTGACCTCCTGCCATCACATTCTAATCAGTTCACCCGTGAGTCCAACAAATTGTTTGTTCCAAATTTGAAGGGACTCTCTCCAACTGTTGTTGAAATATCATGTTCACAACCTGAACACACACCAGCCCCACCCACCGGGCATGACACAGCAAGTCAGATGGACTGATGACAAGGCTAACTCACGGCTTCAGCTCCACTGTAAAAACAAATGGAAATATATCAACATGCATTAAGGCCAGTTTAGATTCATCTCACTCGTGCATCACCATGACTCATTTGGGTACGTGGGGTCAGGATAAACAAGAAAATGATCGTATTACATGAGCCTCTCAGGACCGAGGCTGGATATTAAACATCTGCCATTTCACTCTATGAATCACGCTGCGATGATGATGCCATCTGTGCATCAGCTTCCAATCAGGCCTTTATCTACATCCCAGAATCTCACGGTGTTACAGGAAGTAGAGATTTGTCCTTAACATGTCATTCTGACTTAAGCACCGGCTTCACCGTGCTGAGAAGAAGGTGGAATATTTCAAATAGCTCACAATGTGTGTGTGTGTGTGTGTGTGTGTGTGTGTGAAGGAGAAGGAACCTTGGTCCAAACCAAACTGCCGATCACCTGAGGTGACCACCACACGCGCTGCGACATACCGAGGTGATGAGTCCAGGGAGAGTCTGCAGCAGAGCTGCGACCCAAAAACCTGACGTGACCTCAACATCAGCGGGGACGAAGACACAAACAACCCTGGATTCTGTCATTTAACCCTTTCACACCCAGTGATGAGCAGGACGTGAGAGCCAACGACTTGGATGAGTTGTAATGAAGCTGAGTTCAACTTAACTCAATTATCCGGATGTAGATAATGACTATAGGACCAACATAGGTAAACAAATCTATGAACCCTGCCATATAGGAGCTGATTAAATGAATTCTTGACTTAGATATGGTCACGTCATGATTTCAGATGAGAGTTGATTCTCAAACATTTTACCTGGTGAAAGAAATAACTAAAATAAAAAATATACAGACACTTTAGAGGATATACACATAGATATTATGGAGATTGTATAATAAGGCAGACACAGACTACTAAATCTTAATATAGCTATGTAAATTGGTGAAGTGATTAGCAACTAACTTTACTACTCTTCACAGTTAACATTCAGTTAGATATCTATCTATGTATATTCACATATATATGTGCAGATATTGACTCAGCTAGAGTTATGGATACAGATAGGCAATAAAAACTAACAAACGGTGTAATATGTATATCTCCAAATACAGCAGTAAAGGTCACACAGGCTTATTTACACTTGTCTTCATGACACGGACATACAGGATGTTTACTATGTGTGGTTAGTCCACATACTTGCTAATGTTAACAAACCGGTAGTGATCATTAGAGCAACCACAGCTGAGCCCACTCACATGACCGGCTACATGTGCACGCGCACACTCACAAACAACTTCGTCATTTTAGCTTTAGCCCCAACTACAAGTCTTTAGCCGTGTTGCTAACGAAACGTTGAGTTACATTAGTGCTGTGCCAGCAATTAGACGTGTCCCTACATGTGTGGGACTGACCGTGTCCGTGTTCGACACATGTAAACAAGAGCGTGTTCCAGGTAGTAGTCGGGACCCGCCCGCGACCGTCTGCCGGGCTACTTACCGCAATAACGTTGACGAATGTGGTTTTCCCGGAGTACTGCAGTCCCACTAACGTCAGCTCCATCTCCTCCTTCCAGAAGAGGGACCTGAACCAGTCCAGGAGCCGGTTGATAAGGGCCAGCATGTTGGATGACACAGCAGAGGCTGCAGCGGTCTGTCCGGGTTTCTGTACAGTCGGTGTGTGTGTGTGTGTGTGTGTGTGTGTTGTGAAGTGAGGTGGCTAACAGTGTACACAGGAAGTAGCTAGCTGTTGCTTTGTCATATCATGTGATCTGCTGCTGACAAGTGTTGCTGCGGATCTCTTCCTCTTTGCACTGTGGTTTAGTAGATACACGTCTGAAGGGTGAGTTGCTGCCCCCTGGTGTTCATTGATATTATTAATGCCCGACTATTAATTCCTCGTTAATAGTGGCAGCTTTTAACCACGTCTGAATAAGAACTTGTAAAAGATGGTTGTACAATGTGATAAAGTTGTTGTGTTTTTACACATGTTATTACACAAAATATTATCTATGATTACAATAATTCATTTATCTGCTGAGCGATGACGTTTCCCTCATCTGCTCTTACTTTCATATATCTTCAGATCAAAGGTAAATGCGTTCTGAGTAAAATCCAGAGTACCCTTAAGAAGTGATGTTAGCTGTGGTGAATGACAGTGAAAAGATGAGTCTAATCTCAGCCATGTTGTTATTAAAAACTTTAATAAACCTTACATAAAAATCACAGGTACAAGAGGTGATGAAGTAATATAGGCAATAAAAAGGTTGTGTCACGCCCTAAAAGTTTAGAGAGTTAAACTCCTTTCTCATCTCATATATAAAACCTCTGCATGATCATAAATCTGCAAATGAAAATATAAAAACAGTGTTGTTGACTGCAGTCGGTTCAGTCTATCGGACGGCAGAGCTGGAGAGAGATAAGACAGGAAGAGTCAGAGAGAGAGAACTGAATTATGTATCCATAAGAAAAAAAACATGGTTATCAATGGAACAAAAGGTCAATATATTCTGATATGTTTAAACATTGTGTAAGCACAATACATTAAATTATTGTTTATTCTCTGCTCACTGAGGATAAATAACCTAATTACTTTGGACGATGACATTTTCAGAAATGTGTTTTTGCCTTTTTATACAATCCTTGAATAAGCCCTTTAAATTTACATCGGTAGCAGGGGACCATGTTTTGTTTTTTTTACAATAGCCCAGAATGGACAAAGTAAACACCTGTTGATTACAACTGAAAGCAACCACAGGTCCAAACTTCACCACCAGATGTCTCTAAATTCTACGCACTGCATCTTTAAACAAACATGTCACGTGATTACCTGTGGCCTGATGAGTGTCCTGTACTCCTCAGGATGTGCTGCACTCATTGTTGTTGTGTAGATGGTGATTCTGGGACATAGAGAAATACATTTATATATAAGCCATTCACGTGTGTATCATGATGCTATGTTATGTCATGGCGGACACTACATTGTGGCTCTATACGTAGCCTACTATGCGCTGGGCGTCCAACAAAAGACAATTGACTATGGGATTATTGGTGAGGTGGAGGCTGGTGCACACACTGCTCCATGTCAGTCACATGAACAGTCATGAGATCATGTGAAAGAGAGGGAAATGAGAACACAATAGAGTTCCTCCTTAAACGGACACTTACCCGTTACAGATGGGGAACAGCGACAAAACCTGCGGGCGACACAAATCCAGACACTGGTCATAAAGATGGTGCGCCAGTTTCAGGTGAACTTTAGTCTCTACTTGCCTGATAGAGTGAGTCCAGGTTGATGTGGTCCTGCCCTGTCGCATTCAGAGCTTGGTTGGCTACCTCTCTGCACACATGAACACGCAGCGGAGGTGATGTAAAAGTAACGAGAGTCACGTCGTGTGCGTGTTAAAGTCGTCTAAGCAGCTGACTCACCGTCGAGGGTCTGGGGCAGGACGCCAGTGGTCGTAGTTAGTCTCGACTCGGTACCATCTGAAACAGGAACACGGAGGAGTGGAATTGTTATTGAAATGACTCACCTTTATTTCTATTTAACACATGAAGTCACATTAAGGTTTTTTACATCTCAATTCAAGGAACCTCAGTTTTTCAAAATAACCTTTTTTCCCAGATAAGAATTAAAAAGCCAAACAAGCATGTCAGGTTAGAATTTGGCATTCATCCTACCTGGATTATCTGCAGTGCAACATTTACAATATAGTAAATATTGGATGTAAAGAATTCGTTTTCCATAATCAAGTCTGCTGATATGATGCATGTAAACAGGAAATCTAACGGAATCTAATCTGAAGGATTATGATTGCATTGCAGAAATGTGGAATGCTGTTGTGGAGCAATGCGATGCAAAATTGAGCAACAACCTTGGACATTTTAGCGTCGACCAAATGTAGATAAAGCAGTATATCGCCGCCATTGTTGTTTTGGGCACATGACCATTACACAGAGGATGTGTGGCCAGTAAGATATGATAAAAAATCCTTTCGAAAAGATCCTGCAGTGTTCCTACCTCCCGTGTACAGGCTCCAGGGGCCAGATGTCAGCGGGCCCCGCCCGATCTCTGGTGATGACGACCCCTTCCCCGGCCTTCACCCCGCCCACAATGTAGTAGACCCCAGTGATTATGGGGATTTTGGAAAGACGCATCACGGCATCCTGGAAATTCTCGGCTCCCTCCAGTGTCTGTCGGAGGTCAAACATAATCATTTCACTCGCTTAAGAAACAGCAAAACTTCCTCATTGTGCTCAGAATGTAAAAGACACCCACCTCCCTCACCAGCCAGCTGACTGGAGAGCTGTGCAAGAGGAAGGCGAAGATAAAATTCTTCCACCAGTTTGACCAGTGTTCAGTGCCTTCGGGTAGAAAACCAAATGATGTAAGCTGAGCAGGAGGAGAGAGTTACTGCGGACGTGACAGACGTGACAGTCTCACCTCGCTGGTCACCTGAGACAGTAAACTTGTGAGGACTCTGTCCCGTCCACAGTCCGACATAGCCGGCAAAAGACGTTCCGCGGTACACGACCTAAACAAATAGACATGTTACGACTGTATCTCGACATCGTGTCGTCATACAAGAACATTCAAAGTAATGTTCCACGTTGTACCGTTCCATTCTTGATGAAAACTAGATTGACGGTCATGTTCTTCAGAACAGGATGTGGATAATCTAGGTTCCTGCCATGGACCACATTCCCATTTTTGTCCTGAGCCACGATGCTGGTGCAAAATCTAAGAGACACACACAAACACACACACATGAGAGTAGTGTTTACAGATATCACACTCGATATCTATTGACAGCTGAAGTCAGTCTCACATACGTACGCAGATATTTCGTAAGCAAAGTTGAGGATGATAACGTCCGAGAGGCTTCCCCCGAAGTAGGAGGCCATGCCGCGGATCTCACCGGCGTACGGCTGAGGGACGTACCTCTCCAGGGCCAACACCACCGGGGCCACAGCATGGTGCACCCACTTTGGAACCACAGAGCTGATAGCGGAAGTAATAAACAAATAACAGCAAAATAAGTAGATGTATCCATGAATAAATAAAGAAAAGAAACATGTCTATGTACTACTGTTGATTTGCCCAATAAATGAAGGGTGGGTTTTTCGTAATTCAAAACCAACCTGTGTCTTTAATGTTGTGTGATTCTTTTTTTTCTTTTTTTATTAACTTTGTTTTTATTTTTTAGAAAGTGTACTTGTGCTTTGGTAAAAAAATAAAATAAAAAAAAGACCTGGTGGGATGAATTGTATTATCATGGTGAATAACATTAAGTCTGTGCTACAGTATTAGCATGGTAATGGAAAAGGACAGCCTCCAGAGAAAGGACCCCTTCATTTCAACGAATGAATGAATGAATAAATAAATAAATAAATAAATAAATAAATAAAAAGACACAACAAATAAATAGACGATGATGATGTCGATTTCGGGTCATTCTAAAGGATACAAAAACCAAACATTTAAAATAGTATCGATAAATATAATCACTCCACTCACAAATATAAATGTTAAATAACATTCGTGCTACATTGGCACGGTGAACCCTGAATTCACCTCGTTATGTTTCTATCAATGTCTCTCAAATAAAAAGTGAAAGTGCAGAGTTTCTGATCTGTTGCCACACATACGTCCAATTGTTTAGGTTTCATTCTACGCTAACTTTGACTTCAGTTCGCCTCGAAACAAATGGATAAACAATAGTATTAAACCTCCTCCGCTTAACGTATCACTACGGAGGCCCCTTCGATGAGTGAAACGGTACTGACCCAATTCACGGTACCGCTAAACTCCGGCTGTTGTAACTTACTCGATGATCTCAGCTCCTGCTTTCTTCAGGAAGTCTTCGTCGAACACGGAGAGCAGAGGTTTCCAGCGGCGCTCCGGTGCCTCATCCAGGCTGATGTTCACGGTGGGAGGAGCGACGTCTGCCCGGCACAGAGCCACCAGCACCGGCAGGAGCCAGAGCAGCGACCCGGCGGACAGTACCATGTCGGCCTGGCACGCGCCCCGCGCTGGGTCGATCCGTCGGCTGTTCTGAGTTGCTCTGCTGCCAAAGTTCAACACAACGGCGACTTCCGCTGTGGGATTTTCAAAATAAAACCCGCTCCTCCAACTTTGCGAGTCTGTATCAGTCGACGTTTGAAGGTAACTTCAAAGTAAAATAAATGAATGATGAACAGTTACAAAAAACCTGACCATGTTCATAAAAAAATGCAGCTTTTGTAGAGGAAATCTTTGGTCGTGCTGTCCAAAGACAGTTGTGACTCATTATGGCAGATGTAGGTCACGAGGGGAGTGGGAGGGGCATGAAGTCACGTGACCTGACACAACTGATGGATAAGAAAACAACCTTTGTCATTGTTAGGAAATATTTTCAACCACTGGTGTAATGAAGTCAGTGCAGTGCATCGCTGTAGTGGAACTTGGTATGAGAGAACAAGGTTAGACGAATAACGAAACAAGTTGTTAGATGTATTGTATTAAAGCACAAGTCAATTGTTAAAATAGGAGGAAGGGAAGCTGGAAGATGAACCAATTTATCAGGTTCTTTTCTTTACCATTGTTCCTGAGACTGTGGTGTGGCTCTCAAGCAAAATGAAGTATGGACGTGCAATAGCGTTTCGATACATTTACAATCTACACACATCATTAAAAGAAGGATCATCAAAGAAACATCAAAGAGAAGTAACCAAGGGTTACCATTGGTTCCCCCATGGGGGTGTATTCAGCTGCACTACGCAACTACACCACTAGATGCCTTTATAATTGAACTCAATGCATTTGTTCTCAATAGCTCGATCAGATCAAAACATCCAGTTGTGACACAATGCGCAATACACAGAGGTTCATAAACGATTGACGGAAGTTCTTCGTGGTCTTCTCGTCCACTCGATGGGGTACGACCTTTGACCCTCTCCCTCAGGTCACCCGTTTCTTTGATGACTGCTGACAAAGTATTTTAAGCCTTGCGAGATATCAGCCTCCCCACCGTGATAATTCTCGCCAGCGCCTGGTCCACAGTGAGCGCTCTGTTCTCAGCAGCGTGCAGGCGGCACGGAGGCCGCGAAGTCCACGCACATTAGTTCCCCCACTGAGCGCCACCAGTGATGCCCTGTGAGACACCCGGCTTCACAGCTAAATGTTCATTAGTCTGCCGGCTCAATAACAAGGTCATTCCTTTTTGGTTTTAATCAGATTTCTGTGGTTTGCTGCTCGGAAGCGGCTCTTTATCTCATGACAATGTTTTTCAGCGCTGGCTCGACACTGGTGCCACTGTTTTCTCGGAGGCTCCGCCAAGGCCACATCCTGCACTCTGGTAAACAGCATGTGCAGGTTCACTCCATGCAGACTCTCAATGACTATTAAAGTTGAGTTAGACAGGGAATGGAGGAGGCCAAATCAGACCTATCATGTCAGTAATATAAGTTGGTCACTAGGGGGCAGCAGACACAAGCTGTAAATACAACACTAACATTCTACCATATAAGGTGCATGACGTTTAAGGCAATGGGTATCATGTTAATACATGTTTGACTATTATCACTATTATTATTATTATTATTATTATTGGTATTATTATAACAATAATACACTATCCATGATCCATCATACATATTAAAGCTATTTAAACCACATTAATACGTTGGTCTTTTAAAAACTCGATGATATTCAACACACAGGGAAATCAACAAAACAATAACAAGTTCATCAACTGCTGCTGACATTTGTCTACCTGACCCGGTGTGGACACCTGCAGTTCAACATTTCTCCACAGGAGTACGCCAGTGCATCATTGTGGAGCTGCCCAGCTCTCTCAGCAGAGGTCTGTGTGTGTGT
>JAFBJT010108757.1:14603-24603 GCA_016785325.1 Chascanopsetta lugubris
GCCGCCGGGCGGGGAAGCCCTCTGACGCAGAGCCAATGAGTCCCAGTGTCTGGACGTGAGCCACGTGTGCAGCGCGCGTCGCGCAGTTTGTGCTGACTGGCCCTTTAATCAACAGCTTTACAGGCTGATTCAGCGCCTGAAACTGAGGATGATGATGATGATGAAGATGACGAGCAGTTTTCACTGAGTCACCAGCTTCAACTCATCACACGTTTTTAGGAATATGCTGTTTCACCATGAAACAACTTCCCTGTTGACATCGGCAGTTTTATATACTGTATATATATATATATATATATATATATATATATATTTAACTGTGTTTTTATAAAAAAAATATGCAAGTGCTCATATTAGCACATAAATATATAATATCATATGAAATTTAAAAAACAAAATTTAAATACATTTCAAATCTAATGAGAAAAACATCATATATCAAGAAGAAAAATCTTTTTTTTTAGATTATTATTATTATGAAGTAAACGATCCTTATAGTTTTGAATATATTAGTTTTCACGTTACAGAACAACTTTGTTTACATATCAGCTGGACTTTGACCTGGACCGTTCCGACCGATGAGATCAATACAAGCAGTGTACTTCCTTATTCTCATTTTATTTGTATCATTCTGATTATTTAATTCCTCTGAGTTTGAATCTGAATCTGAGCCTTGCAGCTTCCTCTCGCTGCAGGTGGACATCATCATCCCCATCCTGCCCAGGCTGCAGGCGTCCGACTCCCTCACCTGTACCTTCGGCTCCTTCCACAGCGGCGCCGTGACGAGCGCTGGCCGCCAGGCGCAGGTCACGTGTTCGCTGCCCAACCCGCTGGAGATCCCGCCCACTCCCGTCCAGCAGGGTGAGCCCTCGCACGCTGAGCGACGCTCGTTAGAAGGTTTATTATTGCATTTCTTAATGTGTGTGTGTGTGTGTGTGTGTGTGTGTGTGTGTGTGTGTGTGTGTCCAGACTACGTGTCGGTCGCAGTCAAAGTTCTGGTCAACGACAACATCGTGGTGACGTCCGGAGAATATCACTTCTACAACTGTGCTGCCACAGTCAGGAAGAACCAGAACACACCGTGAGATCACACACACACACACACACACACACACACACACGCGTGCGCGCGCCCTCACACTGTGTGTGTTCCCAGGTGCATTGCGTGTGTGACCAGTGAGTGGGGATGTCAGTGGAACGCGCAGGATCACAGCTGCAGTGACAGTGACGATGCTGTAGGGGGCGACCACATCATCAAACCTCAGCAGGTGAGTGTTTGTGTGATGTCACTTTAATTCGTTCAAATGTATGTTTTTTAAGTACCTGTGTGTGTGTGTGTGTGTGTGTGTGTGTGTGTGTGTGTGTGTGTGTGTGTGTGTGTGTGTGTGTGTGTGTGTGTCTCAGCCGGACAGTTGTCCTCAGTTCGAGTCCCCGGAGCCGCTCCTGATTCCCGTCGGCTTCAAGATTCCCATCGACTTCCAGGGAAGGAACCTGGACATCTACTCGGTGAGAGGGGGCGGAGCCACAGATGGGATGTGAATGAGCCTCACGCCTTGCGTTTGTTTACGTGTTTGTTTGTTTGTTTGTTTGTTTGTTTGTTTGTTTGTTTGTGTCCCCCCGTGTCTCCAGGGCCACAGGTTTGCCATCGGCACGGATCTGATGAAGAGCGCAGAGGAGGAGGTCACTCAGGGGGTGGGGTCAGAGTTCAAGTTCAAAGGTCACGAGGTCAGTGTGGAAAACATCTTTGAATAATAAATAGATAATAAACTCATTCAGATGAAAATGTACATTTTCTATTTTTATTTAAAATCAGGTTTAAGTTTTTAATTGATATCGAGTCTCTAATAACATTGAAATGCACTGGAGCTGAGAGGCTCACGTGTGGTGGCGCCCTCTAGTGGCCAAACAACAGTTTAATCTAAGATCTCAAAACTCTTTTAAATGTGTGTGTGTGTGTGTGTGTGTGTGTGTGTGTGTGTGTGTGTGTGTAGTTTGCCTATGACAAACAGCAGGAGGTGAACATCTCCTTCCACATCAAAGACACAGACACTGAGAGGAAGATTGACAGCACGCTGACAGGTGAGTGTGTCACACACACACACACACGCACACACACGCACACACACACTTACATAAAAAAAACTCTTTTTCAAAGTAACACGTCTCAAAGTAACCTCTCTTTTTCCTCATCCTCTTCCTCCCCCTCCTCGTCCCACCCCCCACCCCTTCCTCCTCTCCCTGGCCCCGCCCCCTTCCTCCTCTTCCCGGCCCCGCCCCCTCAGTGGCGCTGTATAACTGCTCCGTGGGCCGGGTCATCCTCTTCCTCCCCCTCCTCGTCCCACCCCCCACCCCTTCCTCCTCTCCCTGGCCCCGCCCCCTTCCTCCTCTCCCTGGCCCCGCCCCCCTCCTCCTCTTCCTGGCCCCGCCCCCTCAGTGGCGCTGTATAACTGCTCCGTGGGCCGGGAGGACTGCAGCCTGTGTAAACACGCCGACTCCAAGTACCAGTGTGTTTGGTGCGCGGCCTCTCGCTCCTGTGTTTACAAAGACCTGTGTCCGTCCCTGCAGCTGGAGCAGCCCTGCCCCAACCCCCACATCACTGATGTGAGTCGGACACGCCCACTTCCTGTCACATCACCACGGCAACGCCAGGCTCTGTCAAACCTTTACCTAGTTCCGTCACTACCAGCAGGTGGCAGCATTGAGCGAGGATGCGTATCCTCCAAACCAACAAATGAGGTGTGGTATCCTCGAGAGCTAGAATCCGAGGTGTCGCGGCTCGTGACTCACCCAAGTGGTGGAAAGTGGTAGTGCAAGTTGACACGGCCGGAACTGCCTTACGTCTCCTGTTGATGTCTCCATAAATCATAATAATAAAGTTGTGATCGTTAATTCTGTACACTCCCGTGATATTATGGGCTGTTTGGAAACATCTTTTGAACCCTGACTCCGCCCCCTCCCGCAGATCATCCCTCGCTTCGGCCCCCTCAACGGACGCATCTCCGTCACCATCCGAGGCTCCAACATGGGCATCAAGAAGGAGGACGTCAGGAAGATCACGGTGGCCGGGGTCGACTGCGTCCACCAGGAGGAGCGCTACTCCGTCTCCACCAGGTAATGTCCGAGGGTTGCGGGTTCGAGTCCGCGTGTGCGGCAGCAGGGGGCAGCAGAGAGGTGCCCGTTGAAAGTGCACAAACACTCTGTGCAGCCAGGCTACTTCCTGTCCGGTGGGTCGAAGAAAAGCCTGTTCAAAACAAAGGAATGGGTTCGGCCCAAGCTTTTATTTTGAAATACGGCGAATGGCTCATCCTAGTGGTGACAAAGTGGTATTACAGGCCGACACTTTATGAGACCTATGTTGATATCTCTGTTAAATTATACAGAATGGTCTGCGCCATCACATCAAAACCCTTATTTCAAAACGTGCGACTTTTTGTACATTTACAACTGAGCTCCTTTGATGTGCACATTGAGGCACTTACCATGCACCTGTGTGGCCCCGCCCACTTTAATGAAGGACTTCAAACACGTTTTCACCATTTCCTCCTCTCCTCAGCGACAGATGCTCATTATCTCGTTTTCTTTTCTTAAAACAACCTACGAACGGCTCCGCACAGATGTTTTAAAGCCTCCGTCAGTCGTTAAGCAGGAAATCACTCCACCTGACGCAGTGAAGATTCTTCTTCTTCTTCTTTTTTCTCATCTTTCCTTTGTGTAAACGATGATTTAGCAGAATTTACAAGGCGTCGTTTGGCAGAAGATGTTTTTCAGGAAGAGTCATGAAGTTTTCAGAAGCACAGAGAAACAGGTGGAGGGCGGTGGGTTGAAGTGCGTGTGTTAAAGGTGTGTGTCCTCCGTCAGCGTGGTGTGTGAGATCGGACCGGCCAGGAAGGTTCCACCCTTCGACATCCCGGTGGAACCGAGCAACAGCGGAGCGGTTCACATCGAGGTGGAGGGCGGGAGGAGCGGAACCTCCCAGGTCATCTTCACTTACCGGGTACGCACCACTCTGTCAGTGTGTGTGTGTGTGTGTGTGTGTGTGTGTGTGTGTGTGTTGTGTGTGTGTGTGTGTGTGTGTGTGTGTGTGTGTGTGTGTGTGTGTGTGTGTGTGTGTGTGTGTATGGCTGTGTTACACCTTCATGGGCAGGTGCAAAAATAGTGGTGGCATCTGTTAAAGGCATCAAGTTAAAAAGACCAAATACACAGAGTAAAATAAAAGATAAAATAAGACTTAATAACATATTATAAAATAAAATACAATGAAAAAAAATCTATAATTTAACAAGATGAAATGATACGAGATTCCATAAAATGAAATTGAATAAAATAAAATGAAATTGAATAAAATAAAATTCCATTTTGAGCAGACGTTCAGGCTTCTGTTGCTCAGGGATTCAAACAGCCTGCGGCTCCTGCAGCGCCCTCTGCTGGGCAGGAGGCCGAACAGGCGCAGCTGCTTTTACAGCCTGAGCCACAGTCTGCTCATCGCCGCCTCATCAGCATCTCAGAGGAAACACACAACAAACGCGCGACATCACTTTGACGACGACAACAACAACAACAACAACTTTAGTTCCACCACAACAAACTCCCGCCGCATCCGAGGGCTTCAGAACAAAGTCTCGGCAGAATCAGTTCTCTGAAGACGCAGCCGAGCATGAAAACACCTGAAGAGCCGAACACAAACTTCTTCAGCTCCAACAAACGCATTTCATTTGTTCTTTCGTTGCCATGGAAACCGCAGAAACATCACTCCGCCTAAAAGAAGAGGATCTTTGATCCTTGCGCCTTTGAGATCAAACTGAGAACCGCCGACTCTTGCTATTTTCTGTCCCAGGACCCCAAGCCCATGTGGGTCCACCCCACCAAGGGTCCGGTTGCCGGGGGAACGGTGATCACCATCCGAGGCGAGGACCTGGACACGGCCTCCAAAGACGACGTCAGCGTGGCGGTGAACGGCGTCGCCTGTGAAGTGTGAGTCCCACCTCCTCCCGCCCGTGTCCTCATTGTGGTAAACGTCGCCCTGACTCCGCCCCCCCCTCCTCCCCCTCCCCCTCCCCCTCCCCCGCCCCCTCCCTCCTCCCCAGCCTGACCTTCGGCACCGAGATCACCTGTAAGACGGGGAAGTACCGCGGCCCCTCCGAGCCGCTGCCGGTGACGGTGAAGTACGGGAGGAACACCACCAAAGACATTCCGGCGGCGTTCCAGTACGCAGACAACCCCAAGATCCTGGACTACCAGCCCAAAGCCAGCTTCATGTGGTGAGTGTGTCCGTGTGTTCCCAGTCTGGCCTCTAGGGGCACGAGAGCCGTTCCTCTCGAGGTCGGTGTTTGATTCCTAAGTCCAGGAGCATTCAAGGCTAAGATACAAGGGGGTCTTTGAGGTCATGAGGTCACTGAGGTCATGAGGTGAAGTTTGGGGGTGAGGCTGAGAACTTTTTGAACACAGGTGCCCCCTTATATACGACTCACTGCACCTTTAATACAGTTACAAGGCCACTTGTTTTCTCAATTAATCTGGTCATTTCTTTCTGTGTGTGTGTGTGTGTGTGTGTGTGTGTGTGTGTGTGTGTGTGTGTGTGTGTGTGTGTGTGTGTGCGCAGTGGCGGTCGGAGGATCGTGGTGGTGGGAAACGGTTTTAACCTGATCCAAAGAGCCGTGATCAAAGTGCTGCCCTCTGCTGACGAGTTCTCACAGGCCGCCGCCCCACAAGAGGTGAGTGTGTGTGTGTGTGTGTGTGTGTGTGTGTGTGTGTGTGTGTGTGTGTGTGTTGCCGTGGCGACAGATTGATGGAGTCTGCTCTGTGTTTTCTCTCGCCTTCACTCTGCAGAAAGTTTGTTTTCTCTGCTTTTTATTTATCGCTCCTCTGATCTATTTTTCTTCTCCGGCTCCGCGGCTCCACTTTTTCTCTCCCTCCGCACTCTGTCTTCTCCTCGGCTGGTGTGTGTGTGTGTGTGTGTGTGTGTGTGTGTGTGTGTGTGTGTGGGTGGCTCCAGAATAAGAATAACACTCATTTCACAAGTCCACTTTTTTGGCTCCGCCCACACAACTTCCTGCTCGAAGTTATATTGAAAGAGGAAGTGATTCAGATTTGGTCCAATCAAAGATCCAGTCCGACACAAACGGTCTCCTGGACTTCAGGTTTCGCTGAGATTGAGACTTTTGTGGTTAAAGGTCAAAGGTCAAGGTCAGAGCACCCTCACAAACCTGTTGTTTCCTTGTGAACACGTTTTCTGAGGAATAACTTGAGATGATTATTTCTAATTTGGAGCAAATGTTGACTTAGTCTCAGGAATGAGATGATTGAAATTTGGTGGTCAAAGGTCAAAGGTCAAGGTCGTAGCACCCTCACGAACCAAGCGCGTGACCTTGTGAACGTGTTTTCTCAAGTGCAGCTTCGGAGCAAATGTTTCTTTCGTCTCACGAACGAAGCCATTTGAGTTTCACCGGCAGAGGTCAAAGTTCAAGGTCAAAGTGTCCCGCCTGTCCCCCAAGTTTGTCCAGGAGACCCTGAGTAAGAACGACACGGTGCTGCAGTTCGATTCGCCGCCGGTGAACGGCTCGCTGGACACCCAGTCCCTGAGGACGGTGCTGCAGCTGGACAACATGGAGGAGGAGCTGAAGAACTTCGACTACCACCCGGACCCCAGCTTCAACGGCCTCACCAAGAACGTCATCACCGAGACCAGCATCATCATCGTCACCGTGACGGAGCATCCTGGAGGCGCCGCCCTCGCAGCCCAAAGCTCGGTCCAAGCGCCACCGCCGAGACACGACCAACGACCTTCTGGAGCTGGTGGTAATAAAGAATAACAACGTGACACGTTCCCTTCAGCTTCCATCACATCCCGTCAGAGAGGAGGCGGAGTTTCGATCATAGCTTCAGGCAGACTTCAGTTCTTAGGCGAGACGGAGACAAAGCGGTGGGGGGCCGGCCTGCAGGGGGCGCCAGAGAGGCAGAGTCAGGCTGACCTTCATTTTACGAAAGATCCTCTTCTTCCATGAGTGCTCCCCCAGAGGCTGCCTCAGAGATTTGATGATTTAAAGTTTTAAAGTTTGTTTTTAAAGTGTTAACAGACAATTCGGCTTCATCAAAATATTGGGAACATTTAAATTAATTCCAACTGGAGCAGAACGAAAGAGTAAAGATCAAAGGAGTCTCCATGTCCCATCAGTTCCTGACCTATCGTGGATTCTAGGGGTTTTGTCTCTATTTTACGCTCCTCACCAGAGGGGGGCGCTGTGGGGGTCAGTCTCTCTCTCTGTCTCACATGCCCCCATGAACCACGTGCGCATGTTGTGTGCCCCCCCGCAGGTGAAGTTCGGTCACGGCGAGTGGCTGGTGGGCTCGGTGTATTACGCCAAAAAGGACGACATCCCCCTCGCCATCATCATCCCCTCCGTCATCTTCCCCATGCTGCTCTTCATCATCGTGTCCGTCTACTGCTACAGGTGTGACATCATCATCATCACCACCACAACAACAACAACAACAACAACAACAACAACAACAACAACAAATACACACACATGAGCTGAGGCAGCATAAGATACCAACAGATAATCGCAGCGCAGAGCAAGAGGGCCGCCAACATATTTACATTTGTGTACACTGCAAGAAATGTATGCAAATATATGCAAATATATGCAAATGTGATTGTGAACAAACGACGACGACAGGAGGAAGAGCCAGCAGGCGGAGCGCGAGTACGAGAAGGTCAAACACCAGCTGGAGAACCTGGAGGAGAGCGTGCGCGACCGCTGCAAGAAGGAGTTCACAGGTAGGACCCCGAGGGCCGCCCCCAAACGCCGCCCCCCGGGGGCCGCCGCAGGTACTGACCGGCCGTGTGCTCTGTGCCTCAGACCTCATGATCGAGATGGAGGACCACACCAGCGACCTGAGCGAGGCCCGCATCCCCTTCCTGGACTACAAGACCTACACCGACCGGACCTTCTTCCTGCCCTCGAGGGGCGGAGCCAACGACACCATGATCAGCGCCAAGATCCAGATCCCTGAGGGGCGAAGGCTCATCGTGGCGCAGGCCCTCACCCAGTTCTCCAACCTGCTCAACAGCAAGACCTTCCTCATCAACGTCAGTCCTGCACCCTGCTTCCTGACCTCCTTCCTTCCTTCCTTCCTTCTTTTCTTCCTTCCTACCTTTGTTTATCCCTCTCTCTTTCTCAGCTTCCTTCCTTCCCTCTTTCCTTCCTTCCTACCTTTGTTTATCCCTCTCTCTTTCTCAGCTTCCTTCCTTCCCTCTTTTCTTCCTTCCTACCTTTGTTTATCCCTCTCTTTCTCAGATCCTTCCTTCCCTCTGTCTTTCCTTCCTTCCTCTCCCCCTGCGATCCCTCATTCCTTTCCTCTCTCCACCCTTCGTTCCATCCTTCCTTCCTCCCCCCTTCATTTCTCCCTCCCCTCCTCCTTTCCTTCCTCCCAGCTGTCCTTCCTTCCTTCCTTCCTTCCTTCCTTCCTTCCGTGTCTCTCTCTCTGTCTATGTCCTCATCTTGTTTCCTCGATGAGAGAAATAAACCATGTATAAGTGATTCCATATCAAAACTATATAAATAAAGAAACTCCTCCTCCTCCTTCAGTTCATCCACACTCTGGAGAGCCGTCCGGACTTCAACGCTCGGGCTCGCGGTTATTTCGCCTCCCTCCTGACGGTGGCGCTGCACGGAAAACTGGAGTATTACACCGACATCATGAGGACGCTGCTGCTGGAGCTGATGGACGAACACGTGCAGAGCAAGAACCCGAAACTCATGCTGAGGAGGTGAGGAAGAGGAGGAGGAAGAGGAGGAGGAAGAGGAGGAGGAGGAGGATTTATATCGTTACAGAGATAAACAACTGTGTGTGTGTGTGTGTGTGTGTGTGTGTGTGTGCAGGTCAGAGACGGTGGTGGAGAGGATGCTGTGTAACTGGATGTCCATCTGTCTCTATCAGTTCCTCAGGGTAAGACAACTCCCCTTCTATCCTCCTCACCAGCAGGGGGCAGCAACCAGGTCTCGTGATATATTTCCATTCATAACAGAAAAAGCCTTATTTGATATCAAATGAATGAGTGAATTCATTAAATAAAAAATGAGAGGGATTTTACTAAACGGATGTCACTCTGCCCCCTGTTGATCTGGAGTATGTACTGAAGAAAATGTAGAAGAAAAATAATGACAATGGGAAATGGTGTGTGGGAATGTGTGTGTGTGTGTGTGTGTGTGTGTGTGTGTGTGTGTGTGTGTGTGTGTGCAGGACACAGCAGGAGAGCCTCTGTACATGCCTCAGGCATCCAGGTGCCACAACATCATTGCAGAGTTGACTTTAGAGGGTTGAGCTGCATTTCACTGAAATGCCCACACGTTCTATACTTCAGCTGGAGGCGATGGGGGAAAGTGTGTGTGTGTGTGTGTGTGTGTGTGTGTGTGGGGGATGCGACAGGGAATATATTTCCATTCATAACAGAAAAAGCCTTATTTGATATCAAATGAATGAGTGAATTCATTAAATAAAAAATGAGAGGGATTTTACTAAACGGATGTCACTCTGCCCCCTGTTGATCTGGAGTATGTACTGAAGAAAATGTAGAAGAAAAATAATGACAATGGGAAATGGTGTGTGGAAATGTGTGTGTGTGTGTGTGTGTGTGTGTGTGTGTGTGTGTGTGTGTGTGTGTGTGTGTGTGTGTGTGTGTGTGTGTGTGTGTGTGTGTGTGTGCAGGACACAGCAGGAGAGCCTCTGTACAAGCTGTTTAAAGCGTTGAAGCACCAGGTGGAAAAGGGGCCGGTCGACGCCAAGATGAAGAAAGCAAAGTACACGCTGAACGACACGGGGCTGCTGGGGGACGACGTGGAGTATTCTGTGCTGGTGAGACTGGACACACACACACACACACACACACACCCTCCACGTGTGTGTGTGTGTGTGATTGACATGTGTGTGTGATGTCAGACTCTGCAGGTGTTGGTGCACGGAGAAGGACCAGACGTGACTCCGGTCAAAGTGTTGAACT
>JAFBJT010108758.1:1445-25303 GCA_016785325.1 Chascanopsetta lugubris
CTCTCTCTCTCTACCACACTGCCTCTCCTTGCATCTCTCTCTCTCTCTCTCTCTCTCTCTCTCTCTCGCTCTCTCTCTCGCTCCCCCATGTTGACACCCTGTGCCTTGGCTCACACACAGCGCGCGGCTCGTGGCGGTTGAGACGTTAGCGGCGCGGCGCCTCCTCGTTAGGCAGAACCGTACCTCTGATCGCGGCGCACACACGGCGGGAGCGGCGTCGGAAACATTTCTCGGCGCAACGCATGATTTTTTTTGGCCGCACTCTGGAGGTATTTTAGAAGAGACAAAAAAGCCACCAAAATCGTGCACACTGCACCTTTAAAACTGGGGCGTCCAAACTGAGGCCCCGCTGGCCAACTGCCGCACATGGTCCATTTTTTATTGGCCCACAGCGAAAATGGAAATAAAATGGAATGTGGCCCAAACTTGGGCTTGTCTGTATTGTACCTCTTAGATCTTAGTTATATAATTTTTTTTTCCCCCTTTCTCACTGGGGCTGAAGCCTTAGCAATAAAATGAAGGTTTGGGTCTGATGATCTTATTATTTGGGATTTTTAAGGTAAAAGATGAAATGATGAACGATGCAGGGAATTACGGTGATAAAGGGAGAGAGAGAGAGAGAGAGAGAGAGAGAGAGCTCTCTGGTCTTGAGTGAGGGGAAGTGGAGGAAATCAGTATTCACAGCCGTTCCCTCCATTTTGGATCTTGTCCGGCGCTTTGGCTGCGGCCAACTGCAGCGCTGACACATGCACGCAACCCCCCCCCCCCCCCCCCCTCCACCCGCCCCCGCCCCCCACCCCCCCCCCCCCCACCCCCCCGCTCACACTGTTAGTAAAAAGAGGCTACTGTGTTAATTGGGCTAAACTGTGATATAGAGACGGGAGGGGAAATTAATGCACAGGCATGGAAGCTTCACATCTGTCAGGTTTGTGAGATCAAAGGAGTGCGCACGTCTCCGACGTTTATTTCCCGCGCACATCTGCCAGACGGAGACAAACATAACCTGTTTATTAAAAAGGACGCGAGATGAAAATCATTATATTCACAAGGTACTAAATACTATATATATATACAACAAATGATACCTTTACTGCAGCGGTGGATTCACAGTCATGTCTGACAGAATATGTGTTTAAGTTGTTGCGTTGAAAGAGCTGACAATCATTCTGGGAGAAGTTTGCAAGAGCAGGCTACATTTTGAAAATGTGCAACATATTCATACTGTACATATGTATATACAAATACATACAGATATACTGTACATATGTATATATATAAATATATATACATATCATCAACCTCTGGTGAAAGCTCCGCCCTCACATCACACGAAGGAGAATTACAGGAGGACATCACCATCAAGGTAAATCATCTGTGATTGGTTCACTCGCAAACCTCAAATACAAACAGACGGAGCAAAGTGGTGGGCGGGTCGAGTGAGTCGCTAACTTAAGGCCCGCCTCCTCTCCACAGAGAGCGTGCGCACAGGTCGCTGCCTCCATCACAGGAAGTCGAGTGGAGGAGACGGCGCAGGGAGGACATCAACCACATCGACCACATCAACCACATCAACCACATCAACCACATCAACCACATCAACCACATCAACCACATCGACCACATCAACCACATCAACCACATCCTCTGTCGGTCGGTGACGGGCAACTGTTCATCTCATTCATCCAAATGTATTTTTTGTTTGTTTCAAATCCGAGTCTTGTCGAGCCGGTGAGGTGGCGCCTTGTTCCGAGTCGTTAGCGGCGGCTGTGATGAAGCAGCAGACTCACGCCACCGAGCTGGAGTCTGCTCCGTTACCGAGGAGGGAAGTGAAGCGAGCGAAGCGCTGCCTCGACCCGCAGCGTGAGACAAATCAATAAGTCATATGGAAGCCATCCAGACGGCTTTCCTTTCCCTGTGGCCTCGCTACAATCACACACTGCTGCAGCATTACACAACCCCTGTGTGTGTGTGTGTGTGTGTGTGTGTGTGTGTGTGATACTTCACACACAGACCCTTTAATATTATTTCCCTGAATAGAAATGGAAAATGCACTGCACCCAAATCCCGCATACTGGACCTTTAATCCGTTCCATTGCTTACAAATCTAGTGTGTGATTACACCTTCACCCCTCCGAGCATACACACACACACACACACACACACACACACACACACACACACACACACACACACACACACACACACACACACACACACACACACACACACACACACACACACACAACTATGGGAAGGAAAGGAAACACACACACACACAACACACACACACACACACACACACACTGTATATAGCATCTGAACCGTGCAGCTGCGGAGCCGAGGGGCTGAGGTGAGCTCGCACTTCTCTCGAGCAGGAAGTGGGAAGAAGGATGGGCGCTTCCCTCGGGAGCGCGGGAGAAGAGATGATGAGCTGTTGCCAATAAACTCGCCGACAAACTGTGAGGAGTCAAATGTTCTCGGCTCCGACTCCGGGAGCTGAATCTCACCTGTGGGTTTGTCGCCATCATTTCTACAGGAAATAAAGGTAATAACACCGAGCTACGTGGAACACATCCGCCACGAAACGTACTCAATTAGCTAGATAGCTTTTCAGGTTAAAGTAGGATTTGGTGCCATCTAGAGGTGAAGTTGAAGGTCGGATCCATCACCTCGCCCTCACCCTTCTGAACATGCAGGAGACGCCATGATTGACCTTTGTCATTAAAACTCAATCGATGATGAGAAGTGAGAGACTCATTCAGTGTATCAGAGGAACAATGTTTTCATAGGACATTCACACATTCATCATAACAGGAACCACGTTGCTGCTCTGCTGCTGCACACGCAGCCCGAACCCGAACCCGAACCCGAACCCGAACCCTAGCCAGTGTCCCAACCAATACCAGATGCCGTGGGACAGCAGCAAATACCCATTAGGTGGCGCTCTCACAACCATTCTGCCTCTCAGAAGAGATATCAACAAAAGACAACAGCGCAGCCGCCCTGTAATACCCTTTCTCTGCCACTAGACTGAGTCATGGGCCATGGCGGCGCTTGATCCGTCTCTGGTGCCCCACATGAGCTGGGCTTTGCTCACCTCATTATATAGCCATCATGGCTATCACTTCCTGTTTCAAAATAAAAGCTTTGGTCACGTTTGTATAGCTCCTGGTCTCGTCCTAGTATCTACAATCAGAAGTCAGAGAGTCAGTCAGATTGTATTAGAGGTTAGAAATGAAGTGATCATAACAGGAACCACGTTGCTGCTCGGCGGCTGAACACGCAGCCGGTGCGCCAACTGAAACATGCTGTAGAACAGCAAGGCTTGGCCATCAGGTGGCGCTCTCACAACCCATTTGTGCCTCTGGATTTGGCGCCCGCAGCCTTTCGTCTAATCAAGTTGGCAAAATATCAGCACGGATATTTAGCGGAAGTCTGACTGACGTATTTCTATATTTATAAAACCGTCCGTTTAATGGAGTAAACAAACATGGAATAGAGCCATTGTTTGTTTGTTTTTTTCTTGGAGGACGCAGGGTCCTAAACAAAACCTCCATCTGCTGCTGATGAATGAAGCTATTCCACCATACAAATGGGCCCCTTTAAGGCACATCATACAAACAGGTCGGCGGGACAAACACAATCTGGATCCAATAATTGCGTGATGGTGTGATAAAAATGAAAATCATCACAGTGCTGACAGCTTAAACTGCAACTGTCCCATCCTCGGCTGAGTACGGCGGCGGAGCGGTCAATAGAAAATGGCTTAAAAGTTTTTCGCCGCAACAACTTCAAAAGACAATATTATTTCTGACAGCTCCTTTCACGCCTCCAGAAAGGCAATAATTGTGTGTAGCGGCTTGTGATGAGGGAGTTTGGGCGGCGGAGGACAGGTACATGTGTCACACAGATAGCGGCTGGTAAACGCTTGGGTACTTCTCACCGTTACTCCGCTGCTGTTTTATTTGACTCGTGTTTGCGCGCGCAATTATTTATCGCTTCAGCTTCGGCCCGCGTGTGTCCGAAATAATTGAATTTGTTTTTGCAAAGGATGTGGCTGAACGTCTCTGCCCGGTGGAAGGACAAAACAAAACAAAACAAAAACAAAACAAAACAAAACAAAACAAACTCTAAATACCCGATGATATTCACATAAGCAAATCTGCGATAGTACTAATTGCCGGCAAGGTCAAGATGTCGGCTTCCTGCTCGGCATCGCTATGTTTTAGTGCCATGTGTGGCCGTCACTCATCGCTGTGACGGACAGCCCCGCCCCCCCCCCCCCCCCCCCCCCCCCCCACCCCCCCCCCCCCCCCCCCCCCCCCAACCCCACAGCCAGGCCCCCCGGGGAGCAACAGCAGCTAAGGATTCATATGAATTCATAACACGACGACAAAGTTGGGCAGAAGCACAACAGTTGTTGTGCGTACTCATTTACATAAAGTATTTCAGTTATCTGTCTAAAGGTGCAGTCCGTAGGATTCAGTGTTGGTCCATTGTAGGCTGCTATAACAACATGGCAGCCTCTGGAGAAAGGAGCTGCTACAAATACAGTACAAATGTCTTATTATTATCATTAGAATCATGATTATGATTATCATTACATATTTATTCAAATCATTGTTTCTTAAACTATATTATTATTATTATTATTATTATTATTATTATTATTATTATTATTATTATTATTATTACGTTGTTTAAATAAGAATTTCTTATACTATATTATAATGTGTATTATTATCATCATTCTTATTATGATCTCATTTAAATTATTATTTCCTATATCATTATTATTATTACTTTGTTATTGTTATATATTCTATCTGTCAATAGAAATGCAGATATGAGCCCTAAATCTGACGGCCTGCATCAGAAGCAGAGATGCAATCTAATGGGATGGTGTCTCTTTTTCGGATGATTGCATGGACTCCTCGACGGAGCGCGTCACGGCCGCACAGGCCAGCTCCTTTGATCTATCTCCACTGTAAATCTGGTGGAGTAACAGAAAGTGGGATTGTTTAATCAAAAGCCAGCAGGGGGCGGGGCGGGGGAAGGAAGGATGGGCGCCGCCGAGGCAGAGTGGCCGAGGCATAAAGCTAAATGATGGAAATCCCTGCTGTCACCCAGGGTCCCGGCAGCATGTTCACTCAGGATGCTCATCCGTCTCGGTTCCCCCACTTTAGCCCGGCCCCCCGTCTAAATAGGGAACACGGCAGGCATCCTTGGCAAGAACCCTGAACCTGTACACAAGGTCAGCCAGCCCGCCCAGGGACCGGGGGTTTAGCGTCACGGAGTGTGTGTGTGTGTGTGTGTGTGTGTGTGTGTGTGTGGGAGGGAGGGGGGGGGGGGGGGGGGGGGGGGGGGGGGGGGGGGGGGGGGGGGGGGGGGGGGGGGGGGGGGGGGGCATCAGGCGTGAATGTTAGGTTGACTGTAATTTCATTAGGATCCAAAACGCCTATTTAGAATTGATTGTAAACAGCATGGCGCAGTGTTGTCAAACATAGGGCCGGGGGGCCGAAACCAGCCCCCACAGACGCTCTTACTATGCTGGGACTTACGCTGTGATTTCACTGGCCCCGCCCCCTGATGGATAACTTGGGCTGCATTTGTGGCCCCGGCGCTAAAATGAGGTTGACACCTCCGACGTCACGGTGCAAAATCGAATGTGCTTCGCCATCAGATCCAGGCAAATATGACGGTTTGTAAAAAAAGAAAAAAAAGAAAAAAGAAAAGACAGCGGCGGTTTATAAAAATGTGCATATTGTCGTCGCTTCCAATCCCGAATCAAAACACAACCCCCTCCTCGTTCCTCAGTCTTGACATGAGCCGAGAGCGGCTCTGTGAAAAGTCTGCGACTGACTGTGCGAGAGAGCCCGCCGACGGTTGCCGTGGAGATGCGGAAGAAAAAGAAGACCCCCACCACCACCCCCCGCGCACGCACGCGCGTCACACGCCGCCTTTGTTCTCGTGTTCTCAACCTGCTTCTTTCCCCGAGTTGTTCCACTTGTCTGCAAAGTTCACACGCAGCCGCCTGCGTGAGAAATGGCGCCCGAGCCTCTTCTGATTTTCACTTATTCATTCCAGTGATTATTATTGGATGAGGACGCCGTTTCTCCCGGTGACAGGTGATATCCAACGCCCCCGAAATATCAATTATGAGCTGTTCCCCCATGCAAACACATCACAGCCACTCACGGGTCTTAATAGATTACTTTGTGAGCTGTCGAGTCTGGGGACTGAAATCATGTGACGACGCCTCATTGACTTTTAATAAGACGCAATTTGAGCTGAAAATCTGGGTTTGGGAGAAGAAATGGGCGACGCCCACTTTCCCTTCGACTGGCGGAAGAACACTAGAAAACATCCTCCCCCTCTTTTGACTTTCTTGGGCAGGAGCGCGGCATCAAAGTCGTCCAATGACAATGAAAGATGCGCCTCTGAGTGGCGCCTGATGCGGGGATGATGGCGCCGGAGCCATCCGATACGCCTGTCGCTCACTCGCACATCGGGTTTGGTAAAGTGCGCTACGCCGAGGCGTGACCTCGGCGTGAACCAGGACGAAGGAAATGACAGAGGGATTGTCGATGTTTGATGAAGAGGTGGTGGAAGGGAAGGGGGGCGGGATCAGGAGCGGATGGTTTTGACATTGGCTTCACTGACATTCATAAGAACACAGCGAGCGAGCACCGCGGCGTCCTCCCCCCCCCTCCTCCTCCTCCCCCTCCCCCTCCTCCCTTCCTGTCGTTTTATGACGAGCTCAGACGCGCCACAATCTGGTGGCGCCCAGGTATCATCACTCCGGTCATTATCTCGCAGAGCCCATTCCATTTGACCTCTGCGGGTTGATGCCGCATTATTCACGTTAAGAGGAGCTTCAACATGAGAGAGAGAGAGGGAGAGAGAGAGAGAGAGAGAGAGACAGGAAGTGACATCAGAGAGGATGGACGCCACAAGGAGACTACAAGTCTAAAGCGACAGATGAAGACTTGGGGATCGCACGGTGCCGCGAGTCGTGCACTCCTGTTAAATACCCGTGGTCACCTTCAAACGAAAATAAATTGACCGCCGTGTGTCTCCGCCCCCCTGGCCGACTCCCCCCCCCCCCCCCCCCCCCCCCCCCCCCCCTCGTCGCCCACCTCCCCCCTCCCCCTCCCCGCCTCGTCGACCAACTCCTCATTAGAGCGTAAGTGGAGCCCTAATGAGCGGGGGGGAACGCCGGTGTTGTTGGCGTGATGGATGAATGTAGAAGGCCGGTTCACAGGCAGGGTGCTGGCGCTCGCGGTGTGTCCTTCAGGAGCGACGGGCCCCCGAGAGGCCCCTAATTACATCAGTCAGCTCGTTACCGTCACGGATAGCTGTGTGGCGGCGTGGGGGCGGGAACCTCGGACCAAACAATGATTTCATCTCTTTGTGCCGTGAATACTTTGGTTCCCAACGCCACGAAGTGAGCAACAGCAGCTCCGTCCGCCATGAGGAGACCTCTGGCCCCGTGTGATATTTAGACCTGTCACTCACACACACCACACCTGAAACCTGAAATGGCTTTTTCTCGTGGGGGCCGCCTGATGAAAAGGGGCTTATGGTCGCGCTGGAGCCATTACTGGCTTTTTCTGTTTGGTTTTTCTACAAAATTCCGTTACGTGTCAAACTATGAAAGAGCGCTGGACACAACACAGTCTTGGTGGTGGATTCATTTCTGGTGGATATCAAAGACAAACCTCAGTGTATTAGATGTGGGACTGGTTACTGAAGGTATTGTAAAGTCTCATTGGATGGCACCAAATATTATTATTGGCTAATTTGGCTTATCATCTATCTACATAGTTTAGAATGAATGATTATTTCACTGTTAAATGACGGCTTGGTTCACCATGATATACTTTACAACGGTCATCTCGGCTGTTTACGATTTCAAATCACAACATTAATTACTTTAATAGGTTTTACACAAGTATAGGTTAAAAAACTTGTAATAATATACGGAAACAGGAAGTTGTCACAACTAGCATAAACTTTGGTCAGTTTGGTGCCTGTGCTCGAGCTAGCTTAGATTGCGAGATGCGGCTAAATTACGTAAACTCTTCTCAATGAGACAAACACAATCTGTGTCTGTAAAAGGGCAAATTGTTTTTTGAGGGAAAATTGAAAAAACCAAAGCCAAAAAAGTGGAAAATACAACTTTTGGGGAAATGTGCCCATCACTGTATCTGTCATACACGGACAGGCGCAACGATGATTATGAAACCAGAGAATCATACAAGTTTGCAGATTGCGTAACAGTCGGATGGGATGGTGGCTTGACAAATGAAGGGAGTGTTCAAAGTGATTGTCTCGCAAATCTGCGTTGTGAGGAAGAGCTATCGAACGCCGCGTCGTTAAGACTACGTTCTTTTACACCCCGAGGGCTGGGACAACAAAAGTCGCCTGCGGGGGTGAGAACTGAACATTACGGCCGCTAAGTTATGGGTTCGCTTGGAAAAAAAAAAAAAAGTGGTATAGATTCATGAGGGCAGAGGACGACAGTGGGTTGTTTGAACCCTGTGATGGATGAAGCTGTCCGACTCTGCCCATGACTCATAGAATAATCATCATTTGGAGCAGCGGTGATACAAAGTTACCGCCGCATCCTGAAAGATTGCAAATACACAGCGGCGGCTCCAAAGAGGGATCATTACATTTATTCATAAGCTGCTTAAGCTGCGTTCTTCCTGGAGAAAATAGTCGTTTTCTGGAGCAGAGAGTAAAAGTACCTTTCTGGAGTGATTGTTTGGTTCTTCAATTGCGGGCAACATTTGGCCTCAGTTTGGACAACCCTGATTCAGGCCGACTCAATAGTCTTCACCATAGACTGTTTATAAAGATGGACTGTTGGACGTTGGTTTCAGCGCAGGGGTTTTGAGGGCGGAGTCCCTTGACGCCATCTTGTCGAATCCTAACTCCTCCCACTCACACGGAGCTGTGGGTCGGCCCCCTGGTGCCGTCACCTCATCCGCGCTACGTGCCCGGTCACCGCGGCTGTCAGTCAAGAGACCACGCCCTTAATTACGCATAACTTCAACCGTCAATAGGATAAAAATAAGCAAGTTCGAAAAAAATAGTCACTTCCTGTACAGTTGTCATGGTAACACATTTGACTGATTGAGACCAAACCTCAAGTTTGTACCGGACTAGGTTTCATGCAGTTGACCATTTTAACATGGGAGTCGATGGGGATTGACTCGCTCTTGGAGTCAGACCCCAGTGGCCAACCCATGAACTGCAGGTTTTTTTAACTTCCTATTGTGCTTCACCCGTCTGCGCCGGAAGTTTCCCCTCGGTTCCAACACAGTGACATTCATGGAGGCAAAGCCTGTCTGACGCAGACCTAAAGGCATCCTTTCTATCCGTGTGATTCGCTGCAGGCCTTTAAATAACGAACACACGGGCCACGTTTGGCCCCTGGGCCACGGTTTGGACGAGCCTGGTTCAGGCTGACATCAGAAGGAGGAGTGTCCATGTCCTGGTTTGGCCTTCGCTAATCTTTTAATTGCAGATTTGCAGAGTAGAATGACTGGTGCTGAACAGAATTCACAAAACCTGAAAAGGTTCAAATCCCGACAAATGTCAGAATTCGGGGGGGAAACGTGGCAAAAGGCCTCGGTGCTTATTTTCATCCGGCATGTGTCGCGCGCTGCCGTCGAGCCTCATTAGACCAAATAAAGCCAGCGGCTGTCATGGCTGACACACACGTGAAGTGCGCCGCACGAGGCTATAATTTGTGCTTGTGTTGGCATCCTGTCACCTCCCCGTATATGGACGGTCGGGGGGGAGGGGGGGGGAGGGGCGGGGGGCGGAGGGAGGGGCAAGGGGCGGGGCCAGAGGAGAGGCTGACCCTTATGGGAATTATGGCACCTTTACCGAGGGCTGTCAGTCCCTAAATCACACGAGAGGTGAGGGGATACAGTCTGATTGATTGGCGGACGCCATGGTGTGGAGGTGGAGGATTTCCATATATGGCCACATGTCACTGGCCAATGAGCCGATCCCGGCGCCAAATGTACGACATTTGAACTATTCAGGCTTCACCGAAGCTCTCCTGCTGTTTTTCATTACACGTACGACGTGAAAGGAAACTCGGAGAGGAGCAGTTACAGCAAAGACGTGATTCTCTGCATTGCATTAAAGGTGCAGTGTGTAAGATTTTTTTTTTCCCTCTATATCTGTCGAAATAGAATTACAAAGCAATTACGTACGGACAATTTTACGAATGTGTAATCACCTTATTATACATTCGAATTATACATTTAAATTGTGGAACGTAATCGTCAGTGCTTCCTGTATGACTTCAAAGGTTATCTGAGCCCACGACGCCTCGTGTGTCAGAGCAGGTTCCTCTGATGGTAAACGCGCCGCCTCATCTTTTCTGACCGAGCGCCGCAAACACTGCATCCTCCGATGCCGCGGGAGATAGCGGCTGTTAGCGAGCCGAGCCTCAGCGATCCGTTATTCCCTCATCGCGTTCATTCGTCTGTTGCTGTGTAAACTCCGAGCACACCGGGCCGGGGGGAGGGAGGGAGGGGGGGGGGGGGGGGGCATGAGGATATTTATAAAAAAAAAAAAAAAAGGGGGGGGGGGGTTGTTTTTAAAAGGTATTTAAGCCGGCGCCAGCCTCAGGTTTCAAAGCTGAAAGCTTCAAATTGATGCTTCTATGAACAGGATTTGACTTTGGGATCAAAGGTGAGGAGCTTTACTGCGCTCACCGTGACACCAGACTTCAACATCACCACCTCGCTCCAACTCTGTGTCGTTTAATGTTTAATAAAGACTTAAAGGCACAGTGTGTACGATTCTGGTTATTTTTCATCACCTCTAAAAATATTACATGCTGACATTTTCATGAATTGATCATCACATAAAAGTTTTATATTTTTTTTTTTACCCTAAAATGAGCCCATTAATGTTTATTTAAATGAGGCAGGTCCTGTCGATGGAGGCCGCCATGTTTTTTTACAGGTAGTTCAAAGTGGACGTACTGAACATCTTTTGGGTTTTGATGACAACTGAAGTCTACAGCCCGGTAGGTTCTCCTGAACGCTCGGAAGGGTGAGGGTGAGGGGATGGATACAACATGCAACTTCACCACCAGAGGTCAGCACATCTTACACACCGCACCTTTAATAGAATACGGCAGGATAGAATAGGACAAAATAGAGAAGAACTGCACTCATTCTCATAGGGGAACTCGTGGTGCTGGAGCAGAACAATATAAGGGACTAAGATATGAAATTCCTGATGATGGCACTTCCACTTCTTGCTACATCTTCAGAGTGAGGGGGCGGAGCTTCACCATGGTGCATCCAGGAGAGAGGAGGTATCCTTGGACACTTGGCCTCCTTGGTGATGGAGTACACAGCTCATGGGGGCAGAGGGGATTTCATCCTCGGGGTCTCGACATTCACAGCAAACACGCAGTGAATACGTCTTATTCACAAACGCCTCTTTGGAATGGGAACGTACAGTTGTGCGATTAAACGTCCTTCTCACACTTCTCTCACCGCGACCTTCACACGAGCCGTCGCTTTTTCTTAATACTAATGGTTTGGAGATTCTCGCAAAAAGGTCAGCCGGTTCAAACACGTCCCCCGTGCTAGCGTCGATAAAGCCGTTGTAATTTACGCTCACGACTATTGATGTGAAAAAGAAGGGAAAAAAAAAAAGGAAAAAAAAGAGGGAGCTGAATCGTTGTGATGATCAGCAGAGATAATGTTTGTGCACTTCATCGGAGAAACACAGTTGCAATTAAAGCCCTGATCCCTGGTTACAAGCGCGGCGCTTTCATCACGATGTTAAGATTTGTTTGTTGATTTAAAGGTGCAGTGTGGAGGATCTCGCTTCCTGGTTAGCGTCTCTGGTTAGCGTTTAACCTCAGAATCGAGCTAATGGGAATTTGATGGGAATTTCACCCGTGCGTGTTTTGAAAGAACAGGACACGGCTCCTCCCCTCTGACTTGCAGCTATTTTCTCCCTGTGGCCACTTGTGGTACTGCAACAAAAACAAACTCAACACTTAAGTCTGAAACTTTTTGAAACATGTGCCAAGCAACATCGGTCACTTCCTGGTTAACTGTTCTATTAATAGATCCACGTTTTTAACCCCACATCGGTCACTTCCTGGTTAGCTAGACACGCTACAGAGCAGAGCTACAAGAGCTTTTGATTAGAAATCGGACCTGCGTAGAAAATGGTGTTCAGAGGTAGCAACAGCTACTTTGTATCAGGGTCACTACATCAACTTGTTCCTGTCAAAGGTCCTGGAATAACATAAAGTCCACGGTCCACACTTAGAGATGCACGTTACGACAAGTGCACGGTCGCGGCTTCATGCTCTGTGACACATCGACAGTCACCTCAGTGTAAAACCTCCGTGATGAATTACATCTTGGGGCCGGTGGGCGGGCTCTAACGCAGGGGTCATTTTAATTACAACGCATTACGGGCTCATTCTAACAAGAGAGTGGTGTACTGTAGTTCTGCAAATCAATTCTCAAAGCAACACTAAATCACTGTCTCTCTTGACATTTCAGCCCAGAGACCCCGGAGGAATGAGTGTGTGACCTGAAAAATGCAATTCTCCCCAAACGGCCGCCAACAGTGACAGAGCTGCCTGCTCCACTTTCTCCTTATTCACAAAAAAGTCCAAATATAGGACATGAGATGCAACAGATGTTGAATGAATGTAAAAAAAATAATAATATGAAAAGAATGTGACGTGAGATAAAGGCGCAGGGTGGATATCGACAATGAAAAGGCTGGGACCCGAACCCATGACCTTATGCAAACATGGTTCATGTAAAAATATCTGTGAAGCCTGAGCTCACGCATGACATGACACAGCACTAATGTATGTGTGTCTGTGTGAGAGAGAGAGAGAGAGAGAGAGAGAGAGAGAGAGAGAGAGAGAGAGAGAGAGAGAGAGAGAGAGAGAGAGAGAGAGAGAGAGAGAGAGAGAAGAGAGAGAGAGAGAGAGAGAGAGAGAGAGAGAGAGAGAGAGAGAGCACACGCCCAGCGAGCTCCACTGGATCTGATGCTCTTATATGGAGCTCGTTGTGTTGTTGAGGTAGCTAGTTATGGACGCGATAGCTACGTATATTAGCGTTAGCAATACGCAAGCTAGCGCTGACATTACACACATAACGTCATTATCCTCGGGAAGCTCAGCCAATGTCTCTTCAGGTGACTGCTGCACGTGAGTGGATAGAGGCACGTTTTACAACATCCTGTTCTGGGATTAGCATTAAAAAAAAAAGTTTTTTGTAAACAGATGAACAATTAGTTATTTCTTTGTTTGCGTATAAAAAACACAAAAAGAATAATATTGTTGACCCCGGCTCTGAGCTAAAGGTGATTCCAGAGCTGTGTACGTGACAGTAACAGTAACAGTAGAACAAATGTCCTGCGTTTACCAGGGAGCGCGTCATTTCTCACACGGTCTCTCGAGCGCTCGCCTGCTCCCGGAGAAGCAGCAAATTGCCTGCTTCTCTTTTAAAGGGAAGAAATGTCCCACTTTCTCTGTTATTCCCTCCCTAACTGGGCTAAAGTGAGTCCTTCACCTCCCATTCTCAACAGCCCATTAGAAGAGTATTTGACTGAGCGCAGCTCATTAATACATCTGTATGTCGCGATAAGCATCATTTGCTGATGCGAGCGCGAGAGTTGTAGAGATGGATGGCGGCCGGGTTCCATTAGTTCCATTATGCGAGCGCTGCCGCTCCATCCAGACCCGAGTCATGGTGCCATGTGCTGGAGCTCTTTCAACATGGCTGCTGAAGGACTCCGATGGAGTCACGCTCTCTGGTGGTATGATCCGATAAACACAGCCCACAGGTACTTCCAACAGGGAAATATTGTATATATATATATATATATATATATATATATATACATATATACGTATATAAACACGGGTGTGAATGCAGGTGAATGGGAAACTTTGTTTTAGGGACCTGTACAAGACACTGATGAATTACACTTTATTATCACTATATTCATTATTAAAGTATATTAATTGTTTCTTGGGAATCTGCGATGAAAAGTTTACGATGGGGAAATGTAATTGAAATGTAATTTGATATTTTACAGTTTATAATTTAAAAAATTTTATCATTTTTATCATAATACAAAATCATCTGAAAAATACTTTTCCTGGAATTTCCTTGAATTAAGAAAACAACCTTTTTTGCAAACTTAAGTTTTTCAGATGGTTTATAACAAAAATGAAAAGTGCAGTACATAATATTGAGTGGCATCTAGTGGTGAAGTTGCATGTTGCAGCCGAATACCTCTCACTCCGCCTTATTTTCCAGGGGTGTGGCCTTTAAGTGTCAGTGATAAATATAAAGTAAATATAAAGAAGTCATCAAGGTCATATCAGAATAACAACAACCTCTGCCACAAGGTGATTTTACAGTCATTCAAGCTATACTTCACATTTCCAGAGCTCCTGATTCCTCACAAAGTCAAATATCTGCAAACTGATCAAAGAGGTGCTGCCTTTGAATCTTTGGCGTGTCAGTGTTTAATCACACGATTCACGACGCAGAGAATATTCCGCTGTAACAAGTTCCGAAGAGTTGCAGCAGATTTGCAAAGCGAACAACTCGCAAATATTTAATAAGATACTAATATAAAATAACACTCGCTCGGAGATATATAGAAACATTTGTTGGGTCTCTAACACACACACACACACACACACACACACACACCTGATCCTCAGCGCTTGCATTACAAATGATGTTTACGCCCTCAGCACTGGCTCCTCAACCTTTGAGTAAATATAGATTGTTGATGTGCGGAACATGAGTGTCGCAGGTGTGAGGGAGGAGACCCGGGAGAACCAGTCCTTGTTTGTGGAACGTATATATTTTTTCGATGTTTTGCTCTTTTCAAATGAAAACCTTATCTTAGCTTATTAACTTTTTTTTTTTCGAAATGACGAAGTGTGTGATGAGTTGCCGGCGCTTGCTCGTCAAGGTTGCCCGCTCGTCTCCGCCAATCCCACGCCGCCAGCGCGAGAGTTCATATTAAATATCTGCTCTCCTTATTATTCTAATGATCACTGTCAATCTTGATGGATTAGCGTAGGCATTATCGGCCCGGAGACGGCGTGTGGGGGGCCACGCATGGCTGAAGGTACAGTTTGGCTTTTATGGGCGAACCCATTAGGCGCGTTAATCAGGATGAAATGTCTATCTCATCCATTTTGGGCGGCTGACCGCAAAAATGAGCCATTAACCATTGGGTTTCGCAGGGATCCGTCCGCATCCCGGCCCAGGGATCGTCTCAGATTGTTCACATTATCGAAAAGCGTGAGATCGGGGTTTCGTACAGACGTCGGCATCAAGAGGCCGGACAAAAGTAACGAATCAGGAGGGGAAGTATTGGCACGCGGCCCCTGAGCTCATTGGCTCGTCTTCTTCTCCTGCTGTGTTTTCTTTCTGGGACGATTTAGTCTTTCTTTCGGGACACTTTCTACCTGCAGTTCACAGGGCGGCCACTCGGGGCAGTCCATCCCCACAGGCTCCCGTGTTCAAATGGTCGACTTTAGAGGTGGATGAAACAAGTTTCAAATCTCCCCACTCCAGCTCTGCCAACGCCCCTCCTCTTTTTGGATGAACCAGGAAGTAGGAGGAGTTAGGCGTTGGCAAGATGGCGCCCACGACGAGCCTCATGCGCACTCTGCAGAAACCTATGGGTGACGTCATGGAGGCTGCGCCCTCCTTTATAAACAGTGTGTGTGTGTGACGTGTGTGTAGCGTCCCGGACACTGACAACACTTTGATAGAGGCCCAAACGATGGAGACACCTGGGGGCTGATATACGGACATACGGTAACATTTGGATGTTTACAGGTTATTTGCCGTTCAATAATATTGTTTTTTTATTGTTATTATTTATCTATTTATTTATTCATTCATTTATTTATGTAATCATCTAGCTCATAGGAAGATAAAATGTCAAAATCTAATTACCTAACAAAGGGATGGTCAATAAAACAATAATGATCATTCACACTAACAAAAGTTCAATATGCTGTTAATTTAATGATAAGACAGGGTGATATAAATGTTATACTTCACATTTATTGGATTAGGTGTTTGTAATTATCTGCTCATAATAAATAAATAAAACCATGATCTTTAAACGGAGGCAAAAATCTGTCTGGTAATTATCACCATGATGGAAATTTTAATTTCACAAACATTTTTCGGACTTAATCAGGGAATTAAGTTTATTTATCGTGAATACTGGTGCAAAGATAAAGAAAATAAAGACGACAAAGGAAAAAGGGAGGAAATTGATGAGCAGTTATAGATTCAGGCGAGTAAAAAACATATATCACTATATGATCATTAATGACTGCCGATAGAAATGGACCTTTAAAATCAGATTATGTCACGACGACGGTGCATTTAATCTGACATTTAGCATCTAAAACCAGCACGGACGTTAAAGTTCTTCTAGCTCATATTTTCTCTTTAGTACAAGGTGATTATTCGAGATACATTTACTGTATTGTTAAAAAGTTGGGGTTGTTGAGGTCAAGGGAAACAATGGAGGCTACAACTGAAGCAGCATGTGTCTGAAGATCCTGTGTAAAGGAGGAACAATGCTCTTTTGTGCATCTATTGTCTAAAACTTCACCCGATGTGTTTTGCAGACCATCGAAAATCAGGTGTAATCTCATGCCGCCAAACGTGAGGAACTCATAACAACAGATGACAGCGAGCCCCCGGGGCGGGAATAAATCACACATTCATGTAAACTGTGGGTGGCCATCTTGAAACCTTTCAAAACATCGGGAGTGGGAATAATAAAAATCTGCTTTCTTCGAAACAAAAAGTGACAACAAAAGGAAAAAAGCACCTCAGAGGCGACAGAATGTGACGCCACGGCCCAGGAAACGTATTGATCGAGCGGATGAAAGGATTTCCTATTGGTCGGGCGGCAGCCCGAGGAGCTGAGCTCATCACTTTTTCTTGTCCTAACATGCAATTGCTTACGAGCACATAATGAAAGCTAATGGCTCTCCATGGATTCTCTATGGGATTGATGGTGTGCGGCTCATTAGGGCAGGTGGTTTGAAGACGGAGGTGGGAGAGAGAGAAAGCAGCTCCTCAAAGACTTCCCTGTTCTTCACTCTCCACAGCACAAAGACCAAGGCCCCATTCAGCTGCTTTTACACATGTAGGAAACATCACTAATCAGGATTTTTTTATTCAGTTGGTTGAATAAAATCATTTTCAGACACGTTCTGTGGGAGACTGCCAGTGGGAGAACTTGTAGTTCCCAGGGCGGCCACTGGAGGCTGTCCAGCCCCATGGACTCCCATGTTAAAACTTTACAGGTGAATGAAACGTGTTTAAAAGCCCTCGGCGATCTCGATCATACGGAGTCTGGTACAAATGATGCATTTGGTCTCATTTGTTACCATGACAACCGTACGGGGGTGAGAGTTGTTGTTCTGCGTAATTAAGGGGCGTGGCCTCTCCACTTGCGTGGATGCTGCGACAGCAGCATGGGTCCATCCCCGGCTCCACCTGTGTTCCGCCTCTTTTTTGGATTGACATTTTTGGATGAACCAGGAAGTAGGAGGAGTTAGGCATCGAGAGAACCGCCCACTTTGTCTCCGGTTATAATATTGTGACTCATTTTGAATCAAATATGGACGATTAATGACATAAACTAAAAAGTTAATTTAGTAAGCTTAGGATTCTGGTTTAATTAATAAAGAATCACATGAATATATTTATATCGAAGTCAATTCTCCAATTGGAGACACACTGGTGAATGAATTCATTCTTCTTTGGAGTAAATTGCGTGTGTGTGTGTGTGTGTGTGTGTGTTTTCAATTTGTTTGAGGTGATTTACAGGAAACAGGAAACACACCTGAAGCGGAGCCTGTGGCACTTTCCATCTTTCCAGCGGTGATGGAGCCTCCATCCATCTTTAGGGATTCGTCCACAATGAGCAGGAAATTGACGGCGCGGCGATGGTGGTTGGTGAATGAGTAATGAACTCCTGTAGGTCTATTATGGTATGTAGAAGAGGAGAGTGGTGGTGAGAGGCTGCCTGTCGGATACCGCCTGATATTAATGGCAGCTTTAAATGTTTCCAGGATAACACGCTATAAATATAAATATATATATATATACACACACGTCACAAGATGGAGATTGATACATATGGCGGAGCAACCACCAGCACCACCATTTATTTCCTGACTCTGACTGCTGCCGTTTTCATAACTCTGAATAAATCATGAAAGATAAAAACATTGATATTTTAAGAGCTAACAATCAACAACAAGGCAGATGAGGTCATTGAATTGACCTAGAAAATGTTAAATAAACGTCCTCTACTGTTTTAAGCATAAAAAAACATGGCAAGATACTATAGCTTTGAACGGACACTTTACACTTACTATAATAACAGTGTTCATTCGTGGATTAGCTCATAAACTGTGCATTGTGTTGTCTTCATGATTGCATGAATTATACAATTTTAAAATCAATTGCAAATTCATTCTGCTATTTCAGCTTATTTGAATGCATATTGCGCACCTGCGTTTGAATTAAGAAAACATGCTAATTCAGGGTTAGCATGAATATCGGAAACATCAACATTAAGATCATCTGAAATGAATCTTAAAATATTCCGAGAAGGTCAACCAACAGAAGGTCGTTGAAATAATAATGATGATAATAACAAGACGTTCTGATCGGAGTCAGTGGGTGTTAGCATGTCGGAACAACGAGCATCGATGACGAGGTTAGCTTCACTAATCACACGCAAATGGCCGCACTTGAGTTCGGCCGTCTTCCGTCCACAACAAGCCAAACTACATATATACGTAGAAAGTAGAAAAAGACTCTGATGGAAACTACTTTGAACTGTGACACCATTTTGGATCCACAATCACTGCCAGGAGCCATTTATGTTCATTATTAGCAAGTGTCCTACTTGAAGACAAACAAGCCCTAATCCCCATCAGTCCTGTCACATGGGTTCGTTCATCGAGTGCAATCTGCCAATTGGAAGATATCACAGTCAATTATACTTTGAAACTGGGTCATATTTATCCAACTTCCACATAAACACCACTAAATCATGATTAAACCATGTATTCATACATCTATTCATATTAGAATATGGAGCTTCATGTATCTGATCTATCTTGTGTTCATTTAATTTGTAGTTTAATCCCATTAATCAGAGTTATTAAAAAAAAAAATCTGAAATAACATTAATTTCATCGCCCAAATAGTTTTTTCCTTCATAACAATAAAAACAAATTAAATTCTTTTACAATGGGAGTTTTTCATTAAGCTCATGAATTTTAGCACCTGTACTTTATTATCTCGCAGGATGAGTTTTATTGAACCGCTTTTAAATAGATGGATCTTCGGTCAATGATATGGAACCTCAGGGATCCATATACAGCAGATCCTTGATGTTTTATATATATATATATATATATATATATATATATGAATGAATATGTTTCCTCTTTTCATTAGGGTGAAAATGTATTGACAATATATTTATTTATATTTCTATATAAATGAAGTATGTCCTGAAATCATGTATGTGCAGGGGGCTTCTTATAAACTATATAAATACATATACTTATCTTGTTTGGTGTTTGTGTGCATGAATATGTATCAGAAGGGTGTGTGTGTGTGTGTGTGTGTGTGTGTGTGTGTGAGGAATAGTTAGACAGGGCGCATAAGAGGCAATAATCGACGAAACACGGTCATTTGCATATGATTTTGAATTAGTCTGCCAGACTCCACCACCTAGTATTTAATCAACCCTTTAATCAATTCACTGCATTTAAGATCTGCATGGAATCCTCATTTCACCCTCAGCAGAGGTCTCATCCCGAGGCGGGAAACGAACCTGCAACATGTCGGCGCTGTCGTCACGGACACGCGAGCGGAGCGACGTGTTCACTGAGGCTCATCCAGCGCAGGGATTCAAACTACCACCGCTTCGCCGCAGACCTCAGACGTGTGTGATTGGAGGAACAGACGCAGTACGGCAAGGCAACAAGGACAACACCGTGAGTAAAGAGGTTCTGAGTCTCGTCCATATATGGTCCTGAGAGGAAGTTCATCAAGTGCTGGCCTCACATTTCAAAAAAATATTAAAGGCTCCATTTCAAAATATATTCAAGTAATAATTGAATTCTCGAAATTTTACCAAAAATAATTTCAAAGTTGATTTGCAACACAATGCAGTTGTTTATAGTTTAGAAAACAATAGATAAAAATCAATGAAATAAATAAATACATGTATTTTCAACTACTTATATCCAACTGTCCATCAAAGGATGAAAGGAGAAAATGGGAACTGAACCCACAACCTCATACGATCAAAGCTCTACCACTGAGCTCCACCTGAGCAGAGGATCTCACCGTGTGTTGTTGAAGTGTGAAAGACAAACTCCAGAGAAAGGCCAGACCCGCTTTACTCGAGTAGGTCGAGTCCCCCAAAACAGCTTTGGTTCAGATTTGGGGATTTGAACCATTAGCACACTACAGTGATGGAGGGGAAACGTCCCTGCATCGATCAGCCAGCGCTGACTCCTCGCTGCAGAGCACTTGGCAAAGAGCGGGAGTTTGTGCGGGTGCTGCTCGAAGCAGAAATACATCTGGTGATGAAGGAGCTGTTTTAGGGGGAATGGGGGGGGGGGGGGGGGGGGGCGGGGGGGGGTGGGGGGGGGGGGGGGGGGGGCAGCGAACCTATAATGGCAATTTCCAGTGACACTGAGCCAAGGCGGGAGAGCGGTTGGCGGGAGAGCAGCCGGCTCCCCGGGCTCGGAGCACATCATCCCCACTCACTTCGTCTACTCCCTTATGCAATTTGCTCCAGAAAAGCCAGCAGCTGGAAACGTGCAGCCACTTTAAAGTGAGTCGTAAGTGTCACGCGCCTTTAAGATAAGACAGCGCGCGGACGCTGTTGGACGGGACCTTGCTCGGTTCTGCCAAGGTCGGGGGAAAACCAATTAAAGGTGCAGTGTGTAGGGTTTGTAGTTGTTGTTGTCACCTCTAAGAATGTTACAAAAACATTCCGGCATTTCCACGGATTGATAATCAACCTCGACGTCTGGTTCGTTTCCGTTGCCCATAGATGAGCCCGTTAAAGGCGCAGTGTGTAGGATTCGGTGGTTTCATCTACACGGAGAGCGGGTCCTCTCGACGGGGGCCGCCATGTTTGTACAGTGGCCCAGAGCGGACGCACCAAAAACCCAATCTTTTGAGTTTGAAGGACGACTGAAGTCGACCATCGGTTCTCCCGCGCGCTCAGGGCGATGTGGATACAACATGCAGCTTCGGCCAATCTTGACACACTGCACCTTTAAGGAAACTCGGAGACAAAAAAAAAAAATCTAGGTTCCGAACAATTAACAGCGCTTTAAAGGGCTGTCCGCACTGAAAACGGCGCGCAGGAAGTGGAGCCACTTCATCAAACGTCAGACGTTCCTCTGAGGACAGAGAGCTTTCATTGTGCGTCGGCCCCTTAGTGAGTGAACTGAAGGGCGTTCACTCCCCACTCAGGTCAGAGCCACGCGAGCCCTGTGAATATCAAACAGGCAGCGGCTTCGTCACCTGCCCTTTTCTCTGGGGCTGACTTCATACATCACACGGGTGTCTGGACGGAGCCCTTGGAACATGGAATTTATATGAGATTACAGTTTTACAGGCTCCGAGCGCGGGGCCAGCGCAGGGCCGACGGATCCTCCGCATGGAACCATTAAAGGTGCAGCGTGTAGGGTTCGGTTGGGTTCCGTCACTCCCAACGATGTTAGAAACAATGACGTACTGACGTTTTCATCAATCTATAATCACCCAAATGTTTTGTTTGTTTTCCCCCGTTACCCTCAAATGAGCCCTTTAATGTATATATGTCATTGTTTTGTAATATGATTGTTTTGTAAAGTGACAAAAATGACCAAAATCGTACACACAAAAATCGTACGCACCTTTAATGATTTAAACTTCTGCATAAAGGTGCCGGGTCACACCGCCGGCAAAACCACTGACATCACCCACGACTTTAAACATGTTTTCATTCACCTCTAAAGTCTGTGGGGATTGACAGCCTCAAGTGTCCACCCTGGGAACTGCAGGTCCTTCCCACTCACTGTGCGTAAGCAACCAGCTGGTGGTGGAAACACAATCACTGCAATAAAAGTGAAAATAATAATCATAATAGTTGAGAGGAAATCAATAACATCCTCTACTCGTCTTAATGTGGCTATTTATCATGATGGCTTCGACGCAGCGCCGCTTCGCTAACGGAGGCCTAACACGACATTATCCACTTTGGAGCTCGCGCCACGCTGGGTCCAGTGCGCGAGCGGCTCCAGCCGAGGCCGGAGATGAAAGAGCAGCAGCAGCCGCCGACTAATTATTTCTGCTTACTCGATAAGGATAACTCGCCGTGACCGGGGGGCTCGCCCCCGACGTCTGGCGATGTGGCAGCGCCACGGCGAATGTGCCGCGTGCGGCCGGTGCCCGACGAGTCCAGAGGCGGCTTCGAGACCAGGATGAAGAAAACGCACAAATCAAAGCAGCGCTGCTTTTGTATTAACATGGAGGAGGCGGCAAAGACCTGATGCCCCGAGATTTGGAGGACAGCGATACCTTTCAATGATTGCTCTTAAAGGGCCAGTACGCAAGATTTAGGTGCGTAGATACGTTTAGAATAATCGTGTTGATGCATTTATGACTTGATAGGAAGAAGAATGTAGAAACTGTTTTCATTAGCCAAGAATGAGGTTTACATCGGGAGCAGGTCCTCTCAACGGAGGCTGCCATGGTGCACCGCCATGTTTTTTACAGTGGCCCAAAATGGACAAACTCATTTCCAGTAACAACTGAGTGATTGCGTGTTGACATCACTCACTAATGATACCGAGTTCTTCGACAGTCTTGGAAAGGAAAGATGAGGTAAACTGATATTCAGCTGCAATATGCAACTTCACCACTAGATGTCACTCATCTGTACGAACCATTTCTCTGAAACCAGATGTCAACAAATAACTGATTGCCAAATGAACTTTGAACGTATTAAAAATAGACGTGCAATTGGTCAATTAATATTTTTCAAATAAGAATACTTAAAATATTCCTTAACCCAATGTGCTATGTATTAAACTAATGGAAACGGTTGGTTAGATCTCATGTGATAATCGAGAGAATCCCATTAACATATTCAATTATGACTTAACGTGAGCTTTTCCTGAACCAAGTCATTTTCCTTAATTGACTTAAAGGTTCCTAACGTCGTAACTGCCAGTGTGTTTCTCTGGGACCCGGATATGAACTTGACTCTCAGGGTCGTTTCATACGTCAACGACAAAAAACATTGTATTGTGAAGACACCCGGGAGATAATAAAGAAAAGGAGGCTATCACATCGACGAATCACATACTGGATAACTGCCACTAGAGGGCGCAACCTAAAAAAAAAAAGAATTCGAGAAGGAATGAAAATGATGATGTTGAATTCGCCAGAACCAGCTCAAATGTCCACGTTCTTCAAGGACCACACTCGACTTCAAAAGACACCTTGCATGTACTCGCTCGCTCGCACACACGCACACACACACACACACACACACACACACACAGCAGTTGGTGTGTGGGCGTTCCACTGATAATAGACGCAGCTCGTGGGAGATCACCGTCTCTGCTTGGTTTTTCTTTTATTTTCCATGGCGATGAATGAAATTTTCAGTCGTGACTCGGGGTGAATAGACAGTCAAGGGGGGAGAGAGGGAGAGAGAGAGAAGGAGAGAGGGGGGGG